>SNQJ01S0019606.1:0-25752 GCA_010110895.2 Picea sitchensis
ACATATAAGTCCACAAGGGTGGAGACTCCTCTCCATGAGTATCAAATCATTGATTTTCCATGGAAAAACCATGTCATTTCCCAACACCCCACTAACTCCGAGGTTACATACTACTTCGAGAGCTATGCCATGCATTTTGGATTGGTTGATCACATTCACTTCAATACCATAGTGCTAGAGATTCGATATATTGGCCAAGAATATTATGAAAAACATGTTGAATTATGGAGTAAGAATGGAGCCCCTATGGAGACAACACACCTTGGGATGTGGGTGTGTAGAAAAGAAATGTAGAATACATAGATGTAAAAAAGGAAACGAGAATATATCAACTTTTTTTTGTTTAAATGTCACATCATTGTGTATATATTTGTGGATTTAATTACCTTTACCATGACCAAACATAAATTCTAATCAAAGTTTACATCTTCATGTAAATTCTAGTCCCATAGGAAAGTGATTTTTGTTTTTATTAAGACATATATACTAATACAATATTCAAATCAAACCTGGATACCGAAACTTGACAATGCGATCCTGGCTTTCTGGTCATTTTTTACTTGGAAGTCGTCTAAACTGTGGGGAGGCTCAGGCTGCACCGTGGGTGAGATAATGATTGCTAGTCTGGACTATGGAGAGAACCTCTCAGTATGCAAATACCCTTCATGCCAAACTAGTGGGCCTTCCTCTAACAACCGGTCAAGGGAAATGAATGGGAAAAGCGGATCAAAGAGAAAGGAGAAGAGAAGCGGCCGGGCCGAAATCTATTTCACACCATAAATGTATTCCCGTGTCGAATTAAATCTCTCAACTTTCATTCATGTTGTTATTAATTCCCATCCAAGTTCCAACTTGAATCTCGTTCACCAAGAGTTCCCATCTTGAAATGTGGTAGTACTCAGTACGAGGTAGTAGACGAATGAAAGTGGACAAGTGGACTCTCGTACAGTGCACTCCATGTGGGGCAGAGAGGGAGACTTGACTGACGACGTACCTTATATATGGTGAATTGGTGAAGATGGGTTTTTTATTATACTTGTAAGCTGGTCTTAAACCTAAATTTTGATGACGGGCATTTAAAAAATAGTACTCTTCCTAAGAAATTCTAGTTTTGTTTTCTTCTTTAAAAACAAGAAATTCTAATTTTGTTTTCTTCATATATTACGCGCACGTGGCACCAATCGTTTGCGGAATCACATAATCAATTGACATGGTCTTCACAAATCTAACGACAAGAACTTAATCATATTACTTATAATAATAATAATATATTTTTAAGGTCACGGCTAAGGCACATTAAATTGGTGTATGAGATTCCTTTGTTTGTGGGACAAGAGACCCCATACAAGGATAATTTCTACCCGAAGAAAGATTTAATAATACATACACAACTTGATATGCTAAAAACACGTTTGTCACTTCTAAGGCTACTCCAACACATTAAAGAATTCACCCACACTCGATCTTCACTCCACCATGCATATCTAGACTTATCAATAATAGAGCTACCTTTTCTATCAACCAATTTTATACATCTCCATTTCACTATGCATATCTAGGCATGTCCTTGCATATCCAATAGATCTGAAGATTTAGTCACAAATCCATGCTTCTCTATGCATGTTCTAGGCCAAAACCACACACTTCAAATTTCATCAGCACTATGTGAGAAAACATCTCCAACAAAGATATTTTAGTTCATCATGCTATCGAAGAATTCCTTCATCACATCAAATTTAAAAATTGACTAATTTCATGATCACTCTATGTTATTCCCAGCATTGGCGTGAGTGTCACAAAGCACTCTTCCTAGCTAAGAGTCTACGTCAAAGTGGCTTTGAGCCAGAATCCAAAAACAACCCAGGCCATTGTCATTAGAGTCTATGCCTATCACGCTTCGATCCAATATCAAAGAAACACCCAAGCCACTCTCGCTACAAAGTTCAGTTATGCTAGGCCTCCATACTAAATGTTAGATCTAAGAACATTGAAAGGATCATAAAAACAACTAGAAAACATTCTTGGAGAGAGAGATACATCAAACAACAACAAGCATGCACATAAATGGACACAAACGATTTACCATATAAACCTAAATCCGAAAAATCAACCTTCATGTGAAAGACGACTTCATTAACCTTGGTCAATATAGCCAAGTGACACCATCACCTAGTCCTTGAGGCATCTTACAATGAAGTAAATTAAACCTTTAAATAAGCTTCATCACTTTATATATCATGGGAAAATACCATGTGCTATCCAATACCATGGACCTAAACCACCAACAATAAACCCATCAATAATCGAATCAAGATCATCTTAATTATTTTATGACCAAATCAAGAATAAACAACAAATTAAATGTTTCATGTCTATATTTTCCAAAGGCATATATTTCTCATAAATGTACAATTTTCTAACATTGAGAAAATTTTAAATGTTTTATTTATTAAAAGGAAGATCTTTTAGTTGTTTTTTAATATCGCTCTATGTTTGAAAAAACAATTTAAACTAAACACTACCAATTATTGATGGGGAAATCCCAAGTCCCACTCGTCCTTTGAGTACAAACGTGATATCACTCCTTTGAGATGTGGGCCTTGCCTTGATTATTTGTGTTCCCAAAAACGATTGCTTCCACGTTGTTCTTCTTGCTATGATTTCCTTTCACTACGTTAGCATATCCGTTGAGTCATGAATTGCCTAACATGTCCACACCGGATTACACCTAACGATGTTATACTTAAATGATTGTTTATCGTTTATTATAACTTCTTAGTTCTTCTTTTGGGAAACATGTGGGTGAGGAGATCTAATTATTACTTTTAATTTCTTGTTTTCGACAAACATGTGTGAAGAGATTTAATTATTACTTCTTAGTTTTTGTTTTGAGAAACATTTCCGTGATAGTGTGGAGTAGGAGTAATTATTAAGCATCATGTAATTAGTTAATCATTTATTTATTTATTTATTGTCTTTTATTTGATTAAATGATAAATAATGTGTACAATGATTAAATTTGAAGGGTTGGTTTTAATTTTATTTTGTTCATTGCTTTTCATCTTGTCCATTAAATGATAAATAATGTGTATAATGATCTAATTTGAAAGATTGGTTTTAATTTTAGTAAGAAGGGTATGCATTTTCATATTGTAGAGAAAAATTACATTTCAATTGACAACAATAAATTAAAGCTCACACTTCATAAAAAAATGTGTTAAATAAAATATTACATTTCCAATCAAATTTATCTGTAATAAAGAAATCAATAAAAACTAGATTGTTGCCTACCTCGAAAATATTACAATTATAACCACATCAAATAGATATTTAGTCAAATTTGAAAATGAAAATTTATTTCAGTGTTTTCACCCATCATATTACATCTATCCCTTTATATTTGATCATATATTATGGGAATGCAATGTTTTTTATTCGTCATTTGCTAAGTAAGAACATATATGATATTAGATATATTTTTTTGGGGGATTCACTGTGTAGTAAGGGATTAAACCATGAACCATATCCATGAGTATTAGTCGCAACAGACCAATAATTCTCATGATTTGAATAGTCCACTTAACACTCATTACATCGGGTGCTGCTCACAAGGGTGAAGAAGTGGGATTGAAACTAACGAAATGAATAGCATAACATCAATCATCACTTCCGGGGCTTGTACCCGGTAACCAGGACTTCGCAAGTGGTCACCCATCCCAAGACACATGTGGCTCAAGCATGCTTAACTGTGGAGTTTTCTCCACAATCAAGCCCCCTGAGCTTTCTACCCCATTTGTAAAACCTTAGCAAGTATTGTGCCTTATTAACTATCTTGTTAGAGCTCCCTTCACTCTTACTATTTAAGAATAGAGGGGATTTCGCAGTGCAACATATTAGATTTTTTGGGGGGGATTAACTGCGTAGAGTAAGCCATTAAAATATGACCCATATCCATGAGTATTAGTCACAAATGCCTAATAATTCTCATGATTTCAATAGTTCACTTAGCACTCATTGCATCGGGTGATGCTCAAATGGGTGAAGAAGTGAGATTGAAACCAACGAAATGAATCACATAGCATCAATCATCAATTTTGGGGTTGCACCCAATAACCAGGACTTCCCAGGTGGTCACCCGTCCCAAGACACTTGTGGCTCAAGCGCTTGACTATCGATTTTTCCCCACAATCAAACCCACTTAGCTTTCTACCCCATTTGCAAAACCTTAGAAAGTATTATGCATTATGAACTATCTTGTTAGAGCTACATTCACTCTTATTATTTAAACATAGAGGGGCTTACACAGTGCAACATATTATTTTTTATTTGTTTTTGGAATTAACTACGTAGAGTAAGTCATTAAATTATGACCCATATCCATGAGTATTAGTCACAACTAACCAATAATTGTCATGATTTGAATAGTCCACTTATCACTCAATGCATCAGGTGATGTTCAAAAGAGTGAAGAAGTGGAATTGAAACCAAGGAAATGAATCAATACTGAGGCATGGGTATACACAACACCATAACATAACCACAAACATATACACTAAACTCAATTGCTCTAGGATTAATTACTATGTGTTAGTATGTTCAAATTAACAAGCTTGATAATCTGGGAAATCATAATCTATTTGTACTGCACCTTGGGATGTGGGTGTGCAGACAACCAAGAATATATTAGCCAAGAATATTATGAAAGGAGTGTGAAACATGTTGAATTATGGAGTAAGAATGGAGGCCCTATGGAGACAGTGCACCTTGGGATATGGGTGTGCAGAAAAGAAATGTAGAATCCATAGATGTAAAAAAGGAAAAGGTAATATATCAACAGGTTTTCTTCTTGTTTTTGTTTAAATGTCCGAGCATTGTGTATATATTTGTGAATTTAATTACCTTTACCATGACCAAACATAAATTCTAATCAAAGTTTACATATTCATGTAAATTCTAGTCCCATAGTTTACTAAGAAAGTGATTTTTGTTTTTATTAAGACATATATACCAATACAATATTCAAACCTGGATACCGAAACTTGACAATGCGACCTTGGCTTTCTGGTTTGGAATTCTCTACTCCAGAAGCCATCTGGTCATTTTTTCCTTGGAAGTCGTCTAAACTGTGGGGAGGCTCAAGCTACACCGTGGGTGAGATAATGATTGCTAGTCTGGACCATGGAGAGAACCTCTCAGTATGCAATTACATTTAGAAATTAGGAGAGCATATATATTACAGAGATACACAAAATGATAAATTACATTGCACACATTACATAGAGATACATCTCACTTAAATAAGTGTTGTGAGATCCAACTTATTTCACTCATGGAGGGAGAGATTGAGAGAATCTCTCAACATCCTCCAACAAACCCAATCCAATCCCTAAACTCTATAATGTAGCATTAATTAGACATTATCTCTAACACCCCCCATTAATGCCTACATTACAAAACTTCACAAATTACATAACAAAAAAGGTTACAACACTTTGTCTGGCATGATCTTCATCAACACATACACCCACTGTGACGCCTTTGGATTGAGCTCTTTCTCTTCCACTTCTTCGAGTTTTCCTTTCAACTCATTTAAAGTATAAATGTTTCAAATCATCATTCTTGCCCTTGCACAATAGACAATATTGACAAACTCGACTCATCGGGGCTTCCATGAGAGAATATGTCAAGTAATGAATCATCCTATGGACATACCTCCATTTTTCAGATATTTCTCTTTCGGCTATCGGTTAGTTTGTAGAAAGGTAGTCTAGGTACGAAATTTCTTCAAAAATCAATTATACAAGGTGACTTCCAATCATAAGAACAATTGTTCTTGAAACCAAGGCTTCCAGCTTACATCAAGATACAAGAGTTCCTACTTTCACATAAACATATAAAAAAATTTAAGCACACCACACACAAGATCTGAACCCATCATCTTGGATCTTCGTACTTCACCTGCAACTTGTTAGAGTATTCAATACTAACAATATTTTCTCTTACACATTGAGTTGACTAAACTCAATATGTTTCAGATTCCAAGATCTGGTACAATATTCAATGCACATTCATTGAATTCATAATCTCTCAAACTCACTAAACTATTAACACACACACACACACACACACACACACACACACACACACACATATCAATATAAAAGCGGCAGGAAACGTAGTGAAATCCTCTACGGTGGCTTCCAAGCAATCATAATCTTTTGTTTTTCGTTCACCACGATTCCCCTCACGCGGGTTAAACAACGCCATCTACCTTTCAAATTTCCACACAGAAAATGAATAGTCGGACTTTGCTATTCTGGAGATAAGCGAATTGGAAATGAATATCACAACTATGCCATTCTCCGGACATGTGGCTCTTCTCGATTGGCGCACAACTTCTTTTCCCAGCAGAATATCCTCAGTGATAACCTGACAGTGCCCCTCCTTAGCTACGATGCTCATGCAACAAATGCAATGTCTCGATAGACTTTCCACGTAGAGGCTACGAGGCTCCTTCACACAAACAAAATGAATCTACAACACTCACGACTTTAGCGCTGTTAGCTCTCACACAAAGCATGCAACAATATTTTCTCACACACCAGATCCACACACACCTATACTAATCTTACTACTATAGCAGAATCGACTCTCACATCTTCCCGACTCTCTCGTGAGGGAGTTAAGCCAAAACCCACTCTGATACCAATTTAGGAATTAGGAGAGCATAGATATTGCAGAGATACACAAAATGATAAATTATATTGCACACATTACACAGAGATACATCACACTTAAATAAGTCTTGTGAGATCCAACTTATTCCACTCTTGGAGGGAGATGTTGAGAGAATCTATCAACATTCTCCAACAAACCCAATTCAATCCCTAAACTCTAAAATGTAGCATTAATTAGGCATTATCTCTAACAAATTCCCTTCATACCAAACCAGTAAACCTTCCTCTAACAACCGATCAAAAAAAATGAATGGGAAAAGTAGATCAAAGAAAAAGGAGAAAAAAAGCGCTAGGCCCAACATCCATTTCACACCATAAATGTATTCCCGTGGTGAATTAAATCTCTCAACTTCCATTCATGTTGTCATTAATTCCCATCCATTGTATCTCGTTCATCAAGAATTCCCATCTTGAATTGTGGTAGTACTCAGTACGAGGTAGTAGACGAATGAAAGTGGACAAGTGGACTCTCGTACAGTGCACCCCATGCGGAGCAGAGAGGGAGACTTGAGTGACGACGTACCTTATATATGGACTTGAACCTAAATTTTGATGACGGGCATTTAAAAATAGTACTCTTCCTAAGAAATTCTAGTTTTGTTTTCTTCTTTAAAAACAAGAAATTCTAATTTTGTTTTCTTCTTATATTACGCGCACGTGCGACCAATCGTTTGAGGAATCACATAAATAATGACGTCAGGGATTGGATCGTGAGACCAATCGTTTGCGGAATCACATAAATAATGACGTCGGGGATTGGATCGTGAGACCAATCGTTTGCGGAATCACATAAATAATGACGTCGGGGATTGGATCGCTGATTTTTAAAAGTTTAAAAATTAAAATTTAATAATCATGATGATGATGGGCGACAGATTGTCAATGCAAGTGGGTATTTGTAGCACCCACCTTCAAAAGCCGCCTAGTCTAAACGTTTTATTATATGGTGATTTTGTTGAAAATTTAGTGAGGAATAATTGAATTTACAGATTTGAGTGGTTAAGTTTGTATAATTCAATTGAGTCAGGTATTTTTTTGTGTTTTTCAGCAACCTAAATTTATTTATGCATTTAGAAATACAATTTAAACAACAGCAAATCACTGATTTTGTCCAAATTTACCTCTAAATTTGTATAATTCAATTGCGCCAAGTATTTTCTGTGTTTTTCAGCATACTAAATTCATTTATGCATTCAAAAATACAATTTAAACAACAGAAAATAACCTATTTTGTCCAAATTTACCTTATCCACATTCTATATATTATACTCTCACATCTCTCATTCTCGTCGCATTAAAGAGCTCTTCCTTCTTAGGGAAGATTTTCTGTTGTCTTCTCTATAATTGCTCATTACTTTCATTCGTTTTTAGTGCAAGATCTTCTGGTGTATTTTTCATATTTGTTCATACTCTTCATTCGTTTTTAGCGCAAGATTTTCCGTTGTTTTAAGCCCAAACTTTTTCGTTCTCTTCTCTATAATTGCTCATAACTTTCATTCGTTTTGAGAGCAAGTTCTTTTGGTGTATTCTCCATATTTGTCCATCCTCTTCATTAGTGTTTAGCGCAAGATTTTCCTTTTTATTTTTCTATATATCTGGTTATAGCCTTCATTCATTTTGGCATGGCCAAACGGTTTCTAATATCTGTGATTTAATAATCAGCTGGTTTGGTTTAATTTTGAGTAATTTGACGATTTGTAGGGAGATCAATGGATATTATTCCTAATATTCCAGACGAAATTGGTCTAGAGTGCCTGCTCAGAGTGACTTACAAGTCACATGATAAGCTCAAAGCTGTGTGCAGAAACTGGGAGGCTATGCTGAGTAGCCCGCGGTTCTATGAGGACAGAAAGAACTCAGGGACTAGCGAGCAGTTGATATGTTTGATTCAGGCTATTCCTCGAGGGAATTCGGGTGAGGAAGATAAGTGGCAGGGCGCCCCCGTTTATGGGCTAACTCTTTATGACCCTCTGCAGGGTACCTGGGATCGGCTCCCTTCAATTCCCCAATTTCCCGATGGGATTCCCCTCTTCTGTCACTGCGTTTCGGTGGATCAGAAACTGGTTATGATTGGGGGATGGAATCGCTCCCGCTGGGAGGCCATGAACTCTGTCTTTATCTATGACTTCACGTCCGGTACTTGGCGCCGCGGAGCCGATATGCCCACGGTTCGATCCTTCTTCGCCTGTTCTGCTTCTGCCGACGGGCTTATCTACGTCGCCGGAGGTCAGGACGACAATAAAAGCGCTCTGCGGATTGCAGATGTATATGATGTTAAACATGACAAGTGGGAGGTTCTGCTTCCGATGAGCCAAGAGCGAGACCGATGCCACGGAGTCTTTTTGGATGGAAAATTCACTGTGATAAGCGGGTACGCCACAGAGTCACAGGGTCGATTCGAAAAGAGTGCGGAAGAATTCGATCCCAGTACAGGCGTTTGGAGCAGAGCCGAGAATCTGTGGAGTATTGGGGGAAGCCCCAGGTCGTGCTTAGCAGCCTTGGCGAACTTGTATTTCTTCCATAACAAACAATTGATGAGATATAACAGGAAGGATAACTTTTGGGAAGAGGTGGCGTCTCTTCCTGAAAATATGGACGTTGCTACCTGCGCCACAATGTGGCGTGACAACATATTTGTGAGCGGTTCTACCAGCCGTTGGGGTGAGCAGGTCTGTTACATGTTCGACAATTCTGGGAAGTGGGTTCCCATCGAGAAGCCACATGACTTTGAGGGATTTGTTCAGAGTGCAATCACTGTAGAGTTGTGAGCATATCCAGTTCGTGCACGTTAGAATTATGTGCAAATTAGGACTCCTTAGGAAATATTTTATGTGCAAATTAGGACTCCTTAGGAAATATTTTAACATTATGTGTATCATTGTAATTGAAAAGCATATTTACCAATGTATTAAGAAGATGTTTTAAATCTTGTTTATGTGATGAAATATGAACATGTATGGTCATTTGTGAAAACTATTAAAGAGTCACTAACGTCATGTCTTTATTAGTGCATAATCAAACTGAGCTAGTGAAAACCAACATGTATGACGTCTTTATCCAAATTCATCACTATGATACATAATAACTCTACATGACTTATTTGATGGTTGCAATCTTACACTATTATAAAGGTATCTATATGAACTATGATTTTGCTAATTGATATTGTACCAAAAAATTTAATAAATAGCATCTCATGTCAACCAAACAATGTAATGATCTTATGGATAAATACTCAACCAATTGGTGGCCGCAACAATTTTGTTTTAATGTTTTCGAAACCTTAAAATATGTTTTAGAAGTGATATGCTAGTTGTAAGAGATGGATGGTTAAAGTTTTTAGCTATATTTGATGGTCAAAACTCTCAATGACAAACTTCAACATATTCAAATTCCAACATTGTTTCCACTCGGTGCGAAGCACACCATTTCTCTTCATACAAGTTATCTTCAAATAAACCTAGTTTTAGAAAGTGACACCACTTGAAATATGTTTTTATGCCCACTTCTTTAGCTCCATTAAAATGATTTCATACAAATGTAAGTACAATACTTATGAATATTTTTGAAAATCTATGTGTTTCTTTAAAAAACAATAAGCACCTTCCATGCATTATTCCCTCTAAATAAAACACAAGTTCTATGCATATTCTAGTTGTTGGTTTATATAGTTCTGTGCATATTCTAGTTGTTGGTTTGTATGTTGGTCTCTTCATAGTATGTTTAGTCTCTCACCTTTCCCATGCCACCCCAACTAGCTTACCTTCATTTTAAACTCATGGTTAAATGCCTGACATAAATGATACGTCTACTTTACTGCATATAAAATTAGTTAACTCACTACAAATTGATTTCCGCTTTCACTTAAATAAATATGTCGAAAGTTATGACAACATAAATATGTTGAAGATTATGATAACATAGGAAAAAATCCTGGGAACATAATATTTGTACATATGACCCATTGAAGATCTAGTTTATTAAGGAAATTGTGAAATGAGGAACCAACGGATATGATAAAATTGTGATGTGCACTTTGTTGAAGATTTAAATTCATAAAATCCATTCAAATTATAACATAAAGTTAATTTTATTAAAGAATTATCTTCTAATGAATCAATGCACATTTACCAACCTCAACTCCAAACAAATACAACTAGTGATTTCCCTATAAAATAAGTAGTGTAAAAAACCCTCTAAACAATCAAAATGTATCTTCGAGGAAATAACCCTTAGATAAATACCCATTTTGAAAAGTAATCATAACTTTTGGAAAGGTGGGCATTCATTAGAATTGCATTGAAATTTGAAAGATAGTCATAATGTGTCTGAATATATGATTTCATTGGTATTAATGACACAAAAGGATTCTAGCATTGCATGGAAAAACAATTGAACATAAGCAATTTAAAGCTTGCTCATGACCATGGATGATTTTAGGGGCTAAATTTCGCTCATGGGCTAATTTTCCATGGTTTTTCCAAAAACGAGATTCACTATTTTAAAAATGATCGCCCAAATTTTATAAGATAAAATTATTTTACCTTAAAAATCGTCAAAATTTTATAAAAACTATATAAAATCCTTAGAAATTTGAATATTTTTACAAAAATATCACCAAATATTTATAGTTTGCATATGAATGATTAGTAGGATTCGCCAAGGTTTCTACATTTAAAAATAAATTTCCATCCTTAAAATCATCCCTGCTCATGACTTGTGCCTCTACGAACCGTTACACCTTCATTTTTTTAAGGAAATCATAAAGTGTAGAGGAAGATACATCATTGATGTAAGAGAACATGTGTGTAATGTCCCCCAACTTAAACGAAGAACATTATTTGTAGAAAATACACATAAATAAAAAAAAATCTACTAAACGAAAATCTTGTAGTTCATCAACTACAAATTATACACAGATTTAACTATTTTATAATACTATATAATTAAATGAATATACGACATTCCAAATGAACATGAAGGTCGTGTACCCACTGAGAAAAACACATGCACAACATCCTTTGTACTACATGTGATAACGATTCATAGTGCGTGCACACCAAATTTTGTATTGTGCGCGATAACTATTCCAAGTGCGCACGACGATTCAAGCACCACACCAGAATCCTATTACTGATACTACTAAAATCAATTAAAAGATACATTTAAAACTCTAATTACAACAACATGTCAATCAAGCTTGGGAAATTGTCCATACTAGTTAAAAACATAAATGCAGCTAATAATTTCAGCACAACAACATATAATTCATTCTCATGCATAGAGTAAAACACACAACAATTAAACCCATACATTAACTCAAGAAAACAAATAAACACTTATGTTTTTAAAATAATTGTGCAACTAGCTGCTTGGGAAGGATGTTCCACCCAACCATAGACTAGTTGTTCCAAATATTAATAGTAAGTCACCCCTGAGATGAAGCTAAGAATCCACAAGAAAATAATGCCTCTCATAGTGCACTCACAACTCAATATCCCACAACCCACTAGTATTCTCCTACAACTATTATGAATTTACTCCAACTCTCTTCCTCTTTACATTCCAAACTGAAGGAATGTACCCCTTCACTTATCTCGGTCCATCAGACATCCCATTCATTTATTAGGGTCTCTCTTGAATAGGTATCTATGAATCTCTCTATTGGGAAGTCAAGGGAACTCAATGCTAGGAAAATTACCAACAACAACAACAAACATTTCTTGTTACAGTGCAAATCACACAAGAGTTCACTCTTTAGTCCTGAAAACATGGCTCTTAACTTTTCAACTCTAAAATTGGCCCAACATGCTCTAGAATTTTCCCATCCTTCTTTCTCTATATTTAGTGCTCTTTTTCCCTTCTCTTTGCTTTTGTTCATGTAAAACTCAATGTGTAAAAACTGTCTATAACTTCCCATATGAATTTCATCTATTTTCTAAAGACAATTGATTTTTCAGTCTACCAAATGTTGATTGTACTTCAACCCCCCCGCCCATGCTTTCCAATAACTATGGGATGTGACTCTCACACCCACCCTCTTACAAGAGTTTAATGATTGGGATCTCATACATTCAAACATAAATTATAAGTTATCCCCACTGATAATAAAATTAAGGAAAATGGGTTAAATTAATACCCATAATCAATTTCTCCCTTGGACCTCTCTTAGACACTCTCTTCTCTTGTGAAAAACTTAGCTCCCATCTCTATCCATAACCCCAACAACTAGAATCACATTTTATTTATTTAAAAATAGAAAACACATTCACACATTACATCGCTTGGACATAGCCACATTCATATCAACATTATGCATAAATTAAATTGGGGATTCTAGTGGGGATGTTACATTCCCCCTCCCCTACAATTGTGCATCATACTTGGTGCACAACACCATTCCTAATACATATAAAAATTTATATCACATTACAATATTCGGAAAAGAAAGAAATTGTTTGTAATTTTTACCCTCCAACAACTACCCAAAATGGAATCTTGCATTTTCAATTTATGTTTCCTTCCAAATTGACAAAAAATTGTGGATATTCCTCCCACATAGTTTCTTCATTCTCCCATGTTGCATCTTTAGGACCGTAGCAGGTCCATTGAATATTTACCTTCCCTATGGATTTGTTCCTGAGCACCTTGACTTTTCGGTTTAGGATGTGTATTGGTTCCACCTGGAAATCCCCTTTGTTTTTCACCTGGATCACAGTCCAATCAATTATGTGGTTAGAGTCAGGAACATATTTATTTAATAATGACACGTGAAATACATTATGCACTCTCATGGACGTAGACAATGCTTTCATGTTTTCAATTGGCAGTATCTTCTCTAAGATTTCAAAAGGACCACAACATCTTGTTTCGAACTTTGGGAAGCAACCCAATCTTAGTGAACTTGTTTTCACTTTCACTTTTAGAAAAACATGTTCGCCCACTTTAAAATATCTAAAAATCATGTTCTTGTCTACATAACCTTTCTTCTTATCATGGGAAACCTTTAAATTATTCTCGGTCCTTTTTATTTTCTCTTCGATTTCCTTTAACAAATATGGTCCAATGATAGCTCTGTCTGCTAGGTTATCCCAGCTCATTGGTTTATTTCACTTCCTCCCATACCATGCCAGAAATGGACTCATTTTTAATGAGGCATGATAACCATTATTGTAAACAAACTGTACTAAGTGGATATAATATTCCTACTTTGATGGATGGTCCATCACTTACATTCTGAGCATGTATTCAATGATTTTTTTGGTCCTCTTTGTTTTCCCATCTAACTATAGGTTATTTTTTATACTAAGATTTAAGCTTGTTCCAAATCCTTTGAACAAACTTTTCCAAAAATTATATGTGAATTTTCAATCTTTGTCTAAAACAATTTCCTTAGGCACCCCATGTAGCTTAGCAAATTCTTTCATGTATATCTCTGCAATATTTTCTACCTTGTGTCTTGTTTTCACAGGAATAAAATGTGTTTCCTTGGTTAGTTTATCTACCGCCACGATGATGGAATCATGTTGCTTCATTGTTCTGGGAAGCTTTATAACAAAATCAATTCTAACCGTTTCCCATTTCCACTCAGGAATGGGCAATGATTGTAGCAACCCCGTTGTATGTCTATGCTTGATTTTCACCTTTTAGAATTCTAGGAACCCACCAATCTAATTAGCCACTTCTTTCTTCATTCATGGCCAAAAGTATTGGCTTCTTACAACTGCAATTGTCTTCTGAAATCTTGGGTTTCCAACATATGGCACATTATGCATTTCCCATAACACTATTTTTTTTTAGCTCTCCATAATTCGACACATATATTTTCCCCTTGTACATGAGGATTACATCCTCTTTCATCTCATAATAATGATTTTTTTGCTATAAATTGCCTTGTTGTAATGTCTCTTTTAATTTTAGATATTTCTTATCTGAATTTCCAACCTCTAAAATTCTATCTTTTAAATATGTGTTGAACTTTCTAATGGGTAAAATATGCATTTCATGATCTCTTCTTTTGACTGCATCAACCACCTAATTTTCCTTTCCTTTGATATGCTTAATCTCAAAGTCATATTCACTAAGAAATTCCGGCCATCTAATTCGTCTGGCATTTAATGTTGGTTGTCCAAAAAAATTCTTTAGACCACAGTGGTCTATTCTTAACTCAAATATTCAACCCATAAGGTGATGTCTCCAATTTTTTGATGCATGTACAATGGACGCTAATTCCAATTCACGTGTACCATAATTTTTTCCATGCTCTTTTAGTTTTCTAGACTCATAGCACACCACATGATGTTTTTGACTGAGGACTCCCTTGAGCCCGTCCTTGCTTGAATATGTGCACACTACAAAATATTCATCGAGATATGCAATCTTTAATGTGGGTGCACTTGTCAATATGTCTTTTCATCTTCTGAACGATTTCTTCACACTTGGAAGTCCATTCAAATTTCACTCCATTGTTTTACAAAGAATTTATTGGGATTGAAACCTTTCAAAACCCTTTTATGAATCTTTGGTAATAAAAAGAAAGAACCATAAATGATCTTAGCTATGTCACATTTCTTGGCGCTAGACACCCTTTAATGGCCTCTATCTTATTGGGATCAACTTCCATCTCATCTGTTGATATAATATACCCCAAGTAGTGAATCTTCTTTTGATAAAAGATGCACTTACTTAGCTTGGCATACAACTTATGCTCTCTCAAAACTTGCAACACCATCTTAAATGTTTCTCATTCTCTTACTATATCCTTGAATAAATAAGTATATCATCTAATAAAACAATCACAAACTTGTCCAGGTACTCCCTGAACACTCCATTCATAACTCACATGAAAACAACTGGGGCATTTGATATCCAAAATGGAATTGTCGTAAATTCATAATGCTCATATATTATTCTGAACGTTGTCTTGTTGATATCCTCTTGATTTATCTTAAGTTGATGATAACCTAATCTCAAGTCAATTTTAGAAAAGATTCTTGAACTCTTCAGCTGATAAAAAAGATCATCAATCATTGGCAAAAGATATATGTACTTTATGGTGACCTTATTCAACTATCTAAAAGTAATACATAGCCTTAAGGCTCCATTTTTTTTCTTTAAAAAATGAATGGGGGATCCCTAAGGTGACACAATTGGGCATATATACCCCTTCCTCAAAATGTCTTCAATCTACATCTACAACTCTTTCAATTTTGGTGTGCCCATTCTGTAAGGTGTCTTGGACACTTGGGTTGCTCTTAGCAATGAATAAATAGAGAAATGAATGTCTCTCTTTGGTGGTAAACCTATTATTTCCCCCAAAACATCTTCAAAATATTTCAAGAGAAGATTGTCTTTAATACTTCGTACCTTATCTCTGACCGCCTCTTCCATATGTGCTGCAAAAATTTGACATCCCTTTCTGAAACACTTTTATAGTTGCATAGTTGAAATTTAGATAACAAATATATGTCTCAGAATGCCTTGAATATTTACCTACTACCCTACCTCATCAAGACAAGTTATTGTCTTTTAGTAACAGTCTAGGACAACATGGTGTTTTTCCAAACAATCCATGCTAATTAGGCAATCATATGAGCCCAATTTTATGATGTTCACATCTACCTTTGTACTGAGTCCATTCATGTCTATTGGAAAATATTTAACCAACTCATTAATCTGTATCTTGGCCCCCATGACTAACTAAACTAATGAATATTTCTTATGATTACTCGTTTGAAAGTGAAATCTTTCAATAATGTTAGAGTTTATGTAAATATGTGTTTCTCCATAATCAATTAAAATTGTTATGGGATTGCTATCCATATTATGTTCCACTTCAATCATGGGGGATTGATACTCTTCTTTCTTGGATTCCAAAGTTGCATAAATACTTACCATGTTTCCTCCCATGTCTTCAAATTTTTTATCCTCCTCAATGTTTTGGGAAATACTCATTCTTTTACCTTTGTGAGGGCAGTCCCTATATAAGCGATTTCCCTCACATTCCCAACATTTGACAAGATGTTTCCTTGACCCTTTTCCAAATGAATCTATTGTCTTGTGTTCATTTTGGGTTGAATGCCATTGCTAATTTGATTAAGAGTTTTTCTTGAAAAATCATGGATTAAAACCTTTCTTCCTTTGATCCCTCTTTCATTTCATCATTTCATTCCGAACGTTTCAGAAGACTGACCTCCCTCTTTTTTGCTCACAAACATTCTTTTCTCTTCTTATGGTCTCCTCCAAAGTTCCAGGGTTATCATATTCTATCTTTCCATTGTAGAAGGAGGGTAACCCACTAAGAAACCTTTGTATTTTGACCTTCTTATCCTTTATGAACTCCACATACTTAAACAACTCAAAGAACCTCTTCTCATACTCATCCATTCTCATGCTTCCCATCTTGAGTTCAAAGAAATATTTCATTTTCCTTTCATAGTAATGCTCAGACAAATTTTTCTCTTGGAAATATCCTTTAAACCACTTCCATGAGATCTTTTTCTCATCAAGGTGTTTGGATTGCTTAAGTTGATCCCACCACATGGTTTCCTTTCCTTACAAGTGGTAGGTTGCAATTCTAATTTCTACCCTAGAGGGATAATCATGCAGTTGTAAATATTTCTTCATTTACAACAGCTAGGCATCAACCTATTCTCCCTTCACGTGCTCACCATTTATATTATTTGGCTTGATTTTCCTAAGTTCACCTTGCAATATGTATCCCTTAGGCCTTTTCCTCTGTCTCATAATAGGAGATACACTTGGGATACTCCTTGGCCCTAAACTTGCATGAGATCTCCTAGTGGATTTCCCTAGTGAATGGCGGTGTTTGCTTATAGTTTGTGACTGCATGTCATTCCCATGTTCATCCCTTATGCTATGGGATCTAGATGCTGTCAATTGTCTAGCACTAGCTGATTGTTTTGTGCTAGAGTCTTTATTGGATTTCCTTTGCAGCATGTTCAAGCTCTGTATCTCTTCTTGAGATTTCATAATATTTTCATTATAATTCCTATAGTTTTTAAATTCTCTCTGCAAGCTTCTCATAGTTACAATATCCTTCATGTCTCTTTTTCCACAATACTCTATCTCAATATTCCCCATGCTGACATGTACCCCTATGGATTCCTCTTCATGACTGTAGGACCCTTGGGCATCTTCCATGGTTGTATTTCTCATACAAAAACAAAAAAACCTTCCTATACCTAAAAATTCTGTAAGAAAATGTGCATGCAAACAATTTTCTATTAGAAAAAATATGTACATAGTTTTGGAAAAGAATGCATAATTTTTTTTGCTTTCTAATGCCACTAGTCATCTTCGTTTGTGTTGGTTGTAACTTAAAATACTTAGATAAATTTTCTGGGTTGATATATGGATGTTCTTCTCCAATATATTTCCAACAAATGCTTTCTTTCTCAATTCTGATCTTTGAGAAAAAAAGTTACAGTCATCTGAATACTGCTAATCGACCCCATTTGCACACTTTTCATTCTAGTTCAATTAATCCTAGACAACAACTTCTGTCACTAGTAGAAGAAACTATGATAGAAAATAACGAAAATTTTGTATGAGACATAGATAATAATGACGACATGGAATTCATAACAAATCCCAAATTGTCAATTTGATGCTCTAGTGAAAAACTGCAACAATCTAGAAATGACAACTTTGTCTTTTTTCACCCCTTTTCCGAACTTAGAATTTTTAGCCAAACTCATTATCTCCCAAACTGCGCACTTCTAGAAAACCTTTACTAGTCCAAATTTATATGGCTTGATGAGTATACAAAATGTAGAGAAAATATTTATTCCAGATTTGCCATTTGGGGACCCATTTCCTCCTCAGAAAATATCAAAAATCCCTAAACAATGGCCGATAATAGTGGATTTTGTGTTGTTTCGACATTTTGATTCCAAACCCCTTAGAATCCATCCAATTCCTTCACACAATATTTTCATGTTTGCATTTATGACAGTCTATACAAGTTTCAATTGTAGTTGTGCTCTTGCCTCTCTGTTTGACCCTAATCTTCAAAAACATGTAATTTGTAGTTTCTGGAAAATCAGAGAATAATTGGGTAGTGTCCCTTTCTAGCACTTCTATATCCCTGGACACTACAGATAAAACCTATAAGTTTCATCTCAATTTGACTTAATATGATCTAATTATTTCCAAAATACATTTTTTTCTCTAGACTGTTTTTTTTAGACTATAGGACAATTTTTCCTATGTGTTATCCTTCTTCTCTTCTTCCTTTCTGAAGTCTGTGCAAGCCTAAATTCTATATTATGCACCAATATTCAACATGTACTAGATCCAAAATACACAACACCAATATTTAGTGCATTCCCCGTGCACCATTATTCAGTGCACACAACTTCTATACCACACACCAATATTCAATGCACATAATTTTTTATATTGCACATCGATATCTAGTGCACACAAATTTTATACCACGCACCTATATTTAGTGAGCACAAATTTTTATACCAGACACTATTATCCAGTGTGCACAAATTTTATACTGCACACCTATATCCATTGCACACAACTTTAATACCACACACCCATATTCAATGTGCACAACTTTTTATTTCGTGCACTAATATCCAATGCAACCAACTTTTTATACCGCGCCAATATTCAGTGTGCACAACTTTTATATTGCAGACCAATATTCAGTGCATTCAACGTTTTATACTATGCATCAATATTCAATGCGTGCAACTTTTTATATCGTGCATCAACATCTAGTGCACACAATACCAATTCTTCCTTGCAAAGAACCAATATTTAGCACATGCAAGTCCTTTCTTTGCTTAGCTGATTTTCCTTATTTTTCATCTTGCGTCCATCATGAAAATTCTCGAATCGCCTGTCTAAGACAAGTATAAGACAAATTCAGTCACTTGAAAGTCAAAATGATCCCTCCATAACAACCATTTTAAGTGCAATTTTGACTTGATTTTGCTTAGAAATTTGGGAATTTCACTAAGTTTTTATTCTCTTCCACGAATTTGACATAGCTCAAATGTTGAAATGATGAATTTACCAACTGCATGTTGATATCTAACCCATACAAGTCTGGTGTTAAACCAAAAGATCTGATACTATTATGTAACGTCCCCCAGTTTAACCGAAAAACATTACTTATGGAAAATACACACAAACACAAAATTGTTTTAGTAACTAAATTTCTGTAAATCCTCAACTACAAATTATATACAGATTTAACCTTTTTTTGATACCATAGAATTAAATGCATCTACGACATTCTAAATGAACATAAAGGTTGTGTCCCCACTAAGACAAGCATGCACACAACATCCTTTATATTGCGCACAAAAATATTTGTAATGTGCACGATAACTATTCCCATTGCGCACGACGATTCGACAACCATGCCAGAATCCCATTACCAATACTACTGAAATAGACAAACAGATACATTTAAACCTCGAATTACAAAGACATGACAATCAAGCTCGTGCAATTGTGCATACAACATATAATTCATTCTCACTACAACAACATATAATTCTTTCTCATGCATAAAGTAAAACACACAACAGTTAAACTCATACATTAACTCAAGAAAACAAATAAACAATTTTTTTTTAAAGAATTATGCAACTATATGCTTGGAAAAGACGTTCCACCCAACCATAGACTTACTACTCTAAATATTAACAGTAAGTCACCCCCGAGCTGAGGCTAAGAATCCACAAAAATAGGGTTCCTCTCACAGTGCACTCACAACTCAATATCCCACAATCCATTGGTATTATCCTAAAATTATCCTGAATTTCATCTCGCTCTCTTCCTGTTGACCTCCCCAAGCCAATGAATGTAACCCTTCACTTCTCTCAGTCCATCGAGCACCCCATTCGTTTATCAGGGTCTCTCTAGGACATGTATCTAGAAATATCTCTACTAGGAACTCAAGGGAACTCATTGTCAGGAAAACTACCAACAACAATAGAAAACACTTGTTGTTACAATGCAACTCACGCAAGAGTTCACTCTTCAGCCCTGACAACCTGAATCTTCAATCTTCAGCTCCAAAGCACTCCAAAAATTCTCCAGGATGCTCCATAATTCTCCAAGCCTTCTTTCTCTATCTACAATACTCTCTTTCCCTTCTCTTTGTTTGTTCTTCACGTAAAACTCAATGTGTAAAAACCGCCTATATCTTCCCATACAAATTTCCTCTATTTTTCAAAGATAGTTGATTGCTCACTCTGCCCAATGTTGATTGTACTTCACCCCCCACCCCCCCATGCTCTCCAATAACTATGGGATGTAACTCTACGACCCACCTTCTTACATGAGTTTAATGATTGTGCTCTCATACCTCAAACATAAATTAGAAGCTATCCCCATTGAAAATAAAATACACGAAAATGAGTTGAATTAATACCCATAATCAATTCCCCCCTTGGACCCTTCTTAAAAACTCTCTTCTCTTATGGAAAAATCAACCCCCATATCTATCGATATCCCCAATAGCTAGCATCACATTTTATTTATTAAAAAACAGAAAATACATTCACATATTACATCACTTGACCATAGTCACATTCATATCTACATTATGCATAAATTAAACTAAGAATTATAGTGGAGATGTTACAACATGAAATTTATAAAAATTAATGACACATAAGAATTCTTGCAATGAAGATAACTAAAATAACAATATCGAATAAATACAATTTAAATACAACTTATGACTTGCATCTCTATAAACCTCCACACCTTCCAAAAATTTCATTAAAAAATAAAAAGACATGATGAGAATGAACCATCAAAATTTATAATCCCATTTATATGTGTAGATAAAAATAGGATATGATGACAACGGGATCACTCTAAATTACCACATAAATGATTACATACAAATCAGATTTCTTATGTGGTTAATTTTTATATATCATAAGTTTTATAAATTTATGTGGTTAATTTCTATATATCATAAGTTTTATAAATTTATATGATTTGGACTAATTTATAATATTTCATATGTACTAGAAATTTATATTATATGTTAAATTGGTAAATTAGTGTATTTAAGGAATATGAATGAGTGAGAATAATATCATTTTCATAGAATTCATATATTTTCACTCAGCATCATTTTATTCAGGTCTAAACTTTATGTTTATTTAACATTTTTTAAATTAAATCCATATAAATTATTTTTCAAAACAATGTTTTTTAATCCAAACCAAAACTAAAATATGTAATAAACATTATATTTGAATTTGGATATTTGTAAATCAAAATCAAATAAAAATAATTAAAAGTAATAATAATGCACGTTTCATTTTGATATTTGTAAATTAAAATACAAATTAACATAATTAAAAGTAATACTAATACATGTTTCATTAATTAGTATATAGATTCAATGCTTGAATGAGAGAATTGAAAAATTAATAATATGAACAAAATAATAAATAATACAAGTTTCATTAATTAATGTACATATTTAATGTTTGAAAGAATTGATTGTATTTATAAAAAAATGAATTTGATTATATCCATTGAATTTTGATTAAAAAAATAATTTTAAAATTTGAATCGGGGATTATACTTAATGTCCTTTTGGTGTGAAATTGTATCTATTACTTTTTAAATGTTTGAGAATTGAATTTGATTATATCTATATTTTATGTTGTCAAAAATATATAAAATGTAATTGTTGGTCCTTGGTTATGAAAGAAAGTGAAGATTAAGGAAGAAAGGTGAAGTACAAACTGCGTGGAAATCACATTGATTGAGAATGGGTCAAAGTGGTCGAAGAAGCGGAAAAGAAGGAGAAAAGGAAGGAAAATCTAGCCATTGGAAGAGAAGACCAAGGAAGACAGATCAACAAGGAAGATGGATCGTGGACAACTCAACAAGCGGAAAAAGCCACCGACAGATGATTTGGAGCACCTTGCAGGAAAGAAGGAAGGACAGGCTCGCAAAGCCTTGAAAACGCAGGTCAAGTGGACCTAGGGTTTTGACCTAGATTTTTGGACCCAGGGTTTTGAATCTAGTGTTTTGACACCTGGATGTTTGCCATGTAATGTATAAGTAAAGGTCCAGGAGAGTCAAGAGGGTTGCACAATAGTTGGTTCATAATATTGTGGCTAATGGTCGTTGATTGTTGAGAGAGAGAGAGAGAGAGAGAGAGAGAGAGAGAAGAAGGCTATTGTAGAGAGTCTGTATTGTAAGATCTTCAGCTGGATGCGAAGATCAACCCTGCAGCTGGGTGTGTAGGGAGGGGAGAGAAAGAGAAAGAGAAACAGATAGATCTGCAAGCTAAGAGCACAGATAAAACTATATGTTTCCATTTAATATATCAAGAAGCACAATTCTGTGGACGTATCCCTAGGGAGAGGGTGAACCATATATATCTTGTTATTCTATGTGGTTGATATTGTATTCTTTGCTTTCTGTTATATTGTTATTGCATTGTTATGTTGGATCTGAGATATAACTTGCGAAGTAAGCTTAAGACTGGTCGATAATATCTATATTGATGTGTGTTGTTGCCCTGGATCCACTTTGCAATTCCTCTAGTTGTAGACACCTGTGTCCTGCAACCCCCTATTGCTACTTCGGGTTAGACTGCATCTGCTTCAATGGTGTTGCCGAAAGGGCCAGTAGTTAGGGATTTTTGATGTGTTGTTAGAGTTGAACCCTGGGTCTGCCCCTATGCCAACAAATGGTTCCGTTGCTGGGATCGAGATCTTTTTGAGTGAATGTCAAGGTGGTTTCCATCGAAGATAGAGATTCATAAGTGGATAGAAGAACAAGAAAAGGAGTTCATTGAAGCCCATAACAAGAACCCTACTCTAAGTACAAAAGAATGGTTGGGAAGGTATATCTTTACCTACATACACAAGATTTTGTTTGGAGGAATTCATAAAGAGTTATACGAGTGGTTATCCAGATTAGCAGATACCCAATTCGATATCACATCTAGACCACCTATGGTTTGGACGTCGATGCTGATCAAGAAGGTCAAGAGAGTTGATAAAGCCGTGTCAAGAGAAGTAGATAACTGGTTTGATAACACCATTGGAGGGTACATTACTGAGTTTGCTATTGACAGAGTAGAGTCATATACCTAATAAGAGAGATATTTCTTTAAGGGACCTAGAGGAAAATTTTTACACTTTTTGAAGTTGAAGATCAAGATGCTATTGCATGAGAAGAACATCTTGAAGATACAGTAATTGGTCGGATTGGAAAGCTAATGTTCAAGAACTAAGACAACGACAACGACATAGAGGTTGGGAATACATGTAGTGGGAGAACCTTTAGAGAGGTTCCTCTGGTGAACTTGTTTGAGCAGAGTCACGAGCCACTGACACAAGACAAAGGGTTCTATAGTGGAGAAGAAGAAGAGTTATTGAACGAGGAACATTCAGAGTCTGCTAGGGTAGAAGAAGGGAAGATTGAAGAACCTCGCCAAGAAGAATCAGAAACTTCAGGGACTGCGCCTACCATCGAAGTAAGTACTATTACTCCTCCTGTTATTTTAGCAACACTAAGTAACCAGAGTAGCCGGAGTTATCAGAGCACTCATAGCACTGTTACCAGTAGTTCAAAATATACTCAGTCAATAAACCTAGTAAGATCTATGGCATATGAAATGATGTCACCTATCTTTAGAGGAGATGGATATGAAGATCCTGATCAACACTGGTTCTTATGCAAAGCTGTATGGAGTATTAAGCATGCCAATGATGAATCTATTAAGAGAACTCAGTTTAGTACTACCTGTTAGAAAAACAGGACTGCAGAGCAATAAAATAAAACAAATGTGGAAAACAAAACACAGAAGATAGATAATACAAGAGAGACATAGATTTACATGGTTCACCCAGTGTGGGCTACGTCTACCAGAGAAATTGCCAGGTCCTTCCTTTATTATTATCCAACAAATGAAGGGATACAACCTACAGCAAAACTCGCAGTAACTTCCTCTTCTTTATCTCACAGTCTCCTCTCTCAGAATACAATATTCACCATCAACCATAGTTGCAATACATTTCCCTCATAAAAGAGGGTTGCCTTCTAGAGCAAAAAACTCTAACATAATCTCTACCATTAGATATGCAACCTTATAATGAACGGTCCAGATTTACAATGAAATTACAATATACATTGACAAGGAAATTTTTTCTTCGGGGGCTTCGCCCCTGAACCCCCATCGGGGGACGCTGCCCCTGAACCCCCGCTGGGGGCCCGCTTGCCCCCAAACCCCCCAACCGAGGGGATAGCCCCCCTGTACCCCGTAGAGGGGGTACCCCCCCTCTGCACTCCCCCCTGTACCCCGCAGAGGGGGTACCCCCCCTCTGCACTCCCCCGCGTGGAAGAGTGTACATACTTCTGGGGTGTAAATACTTCATGGGGTAACATGGCTGAAAGTAAAGATCTCTAAGTCAGAAAGATAATCAGGCTCCACAACCAACAATCTCCCACTTGGAGACTGATCTCAACAACTCCACCGCTGCTGTATATGTTGGACTCTGAACCTTCTTGGACCTGGCAAATTTCTCATATTCATCTTCATTCTTGAAGACCAACTGAAACTGAGCAAAAACTCAGTTTCTCCCTAGTTACTCCCTTTGTTAACATGTCCACAGGATTCTAGCTAGTGTGTATCTTTTCCAACTTCAAATGTCCATCTTCCAAGACGGATCGTATGAAGTGATACCTCAACTGTATATTCTTAGTATTCGAATGGAAGGCTGAGTTCTTTGCAAGGTGAATGGCACTCTGACTATCATAGTACAACTTGTTGTTCTCCTGCTTCTTTCCCAATTCCTCCATAAACCTCTGTAACCAAATCATCTCTTTACTAGCCTCCGTAGCAGCGACATACTCTGCCTCTGTTGTTGAAAGTGCAACAACCTTTTGCAGTTTCGAAATCCAACTTACTGTTGTTCCACCTATAGTAAAAACATACCCTGTGGTGCTCCTCCTACTGTCTTTATCACCTACCATATCT
>SNQJ01S0019606.1:27830-41253 GCA_010110895.2 Picea sitchensis
TTACCTTTCCCATTCCAACAATTTTGCATGGTGCATCATCACCCAAATGAACCTGTCCAAAATCACCTTGAACATAATCTAGAAAATGTTTCCTATGGGGTGTGACATGAAATGAAGCCCCTGAATCTACTACCCAAGACTCATAAATATTATCTACAGAAAGAATCAAAGCATCTTGTAAGACATCACCTGTTACATTTGCTTCCTGATTTCTCTCCTGGTGTCCATCTCTTTGTTTCTTTGGAGCTCTGCAGTCTTTCTTCAGATGTCCTTTCTTCCCACAATTCTAGCACTCTATCTTTCCAAGTCTGGATTTGGATCTGCCCTTCCTAGAATTTTTGCGGTTCCCTGAGCCCTTTCCTTTATCCTTTTGTCTTGCCCTGTTCTCCATGTTCAACGCATTACCTGATGTCTCACCTGTTCTTTTCCGTCACATTTCCTCACTAAGGATAACACCAACAACATCATCAAATTTTAAAGTATTTGAACCAGAGCCATAGTTACTTACAACCATGACCAAGCTGTTCCAACTTTCTGGCAATGAACACAAGATTAGAAGAGCCCTGACCTCATCATAAAAGTCCACTTTTACAGAACTTAGTTGATTAGTAACCATATTAAATTCATTTAAATGATCTGCAACAAACCCACCTTATGACATCTTCATATTAAATAATCTCTTCATTAGAAATACCTTATTGGACACTGAGGGTTTTTCATACAATTTGGCCAATGCATCCATCAAACCCTTCGTTGTCTTTTTTTTGGAAATATTGAAAGCCACCGACGTTGCCAGGCTTAGCCGTATCGTTCCTAGAGCCTTTCTGTCAAGAATCTCCCATTCTCCATCCTTCATGGCTGTCGGCTTCTTTTCTACTCCATCCAATAGTAGGAATAGATCCTTCTGATATAAATAATCTTCCATATGCATCTTCCATAACTGGTAGTTTTGGCTGTTAAATTTCTCGACCCTAAACTTTCCATCATCCGACATTGCTCCCACTCGAACCAGGAACCCTCTTTTCCTGCGAGTTACCTTTCGCTCTGATACCAGTTGTCAGAAAAACAGGACCGCAGAGCAATAAAATAAAAAAAATGTGGAAAACAAAACACAAAAGATACACAATACAAGAGAGACAAAGATTTACGTGGTTCACGCAGTGTGGGCTATGTCCACCAAATAAATTTCTAGGTCCTTCCTTTATTATTATCCAGCAAATGAAGGGATACAACCTGTTCAAAACTCATTGTAAATTCCTCTTCTTTCTCTCACAGTCTCCTCTCTCAGAATACAATATTCACCATCAACCATAGCCGCAATACATTTCCCTCATAAAAGAGGGTTTCCTTCTAGGGAAAAACACCCTAACTTAATCTCTACCGTTAGATTTGCAACCTTATAATGAATGGTCCAGATTTACAATTAAATTACAATATACATTTACAAGGTAGTTTTTTCTTCGGGGCCTTCGTCCCCGAACCCCCGCTGGGGGCCCGCTTGCCCCCAGACCCCTCAGCCGGGGGGATAGCCCCCTTGGACCCCGCAGAGAGGGTAGCCCCCCTCTACACTCCCTCGCGTGGAAGAGCGTACATACATCTGGGGTGTAAATACTTCATGGGGTATAAACATGGCTGAAAGTAAAAGACCTCTGAATCAGGAAGATAATCAGGCTCCACAACCAACACTACCTTGAGAGACAATGCACTGAGATGGTACATGAAGTTTTTTAAAGGGACTATATAGCCTAAACCACTGAACGATATCAAGACTGCATTGAGTGCAGAATTCAAGAAACCCAAGTCGGAGTCGCACTGCATTATAGAACTTAAAGAAATCAAGCAGAGAGTAGATGAACCTTTTTGAGAGTTTGATAAGATGTTTAAGACCTTGATAGGTCATTTGAGTTTTTAGATTCCAGATGAATTGAATAAGGAATGGTTCATTATTGCCCTCTTACCACACATCAGAGTTCCTCTGATGTAACAGAAGGTCACTTCCTAGGCTGAGGCACTGGAGATCGCCATGAAACTATAATCAACCCCTATGGAAGAATCCAACTCAGGTATGAGTCAAACTTTGAGTCAACTAACTAGCTTATCTCTGCAGGTCAAATATATGAAGAAAGAAAAGGGAAAAGATAAAAGAGAAGACATCTGGTGCATCAGATCCAAATCAAAGGGGCATGACAAGGAGCATTGTCCCCTATTTAATGAGTACTTGGCCTCTGGAGCTCCGATCCCTTTGAATTAGGTTACTCTACCCTGGTGTGAGGTATGTAGAAATAGACATTGCCCTGGTGAATTTTATTACATGCAAAAATATGTCCAGACACCTATCACTCTTTACTACACATTCTGTAAATTTGTGGGGCACGATGAGAAGGACTATAGGGATTACATTCTCTTGCATGAGAGGTTAAGAGATACATATAGGATTCAAGGAGAGATGCAACAGGAGGGAAAGGCTACACATTTTAATTCCCCAGGAAGAGGAAGCTTCAACCCTTGTGGTGGATTTAGAGGAAGAGGACGAGGAGGAGGCATGGGTTGAGTTCAAGGTTAGATCATTTGTTATAACTGCGCTCAGCCAGGTCACTTGGCAAGGGACTATCAGAACCCTTGTACCACTCGCAGCTACTGGAACTCATTTGAACATGTTATTGAAGATTGTCCAGTGTTGTTAGCCAAACTCCAGGAGAGACGAGGAGGAAACCAACAAGTGAAATTGCAATCAGCAGAACCTCACGGAGAGGATACTAGAGTCGTTGTTATTGCTAGAGGAAGCATTGTTATAGGAGAAGACAAGGTGACTCCATGAAATACTACAGAAGAATCATGGAGCATAAGAGCTATAGGGAAGACACAATTGTTTTCTCCACGGAAAGAAAAGCAGACTTTTGAAGAAGTAAGAAGAGAATTTGGAAGAGAACATGCTTCTTCATCTAAGGCACAACTAGAAGTGAAAGAATGTGGAATGCCCTTGGCATTCGATCAGTATACCTCGCCCGAAGAAGGAAAATAGGTAATCAAGCTTATGGAATTCTTACATACTTGCATTAATTTGATTAAGGATGAAAGATTTGTGCAAGAACTACAACACTTGATCAGACAGTATGAGCTAGGGAAGGTACACCCTCTATTGAATAGAGAAGTACATCAAGTATCCAGGAAGAGAAGAACAAACAAGGAACTACACCTTAATGATCAGATTGGAGACTATGACATAGATTATGTGGTCCTCGATTTGGGATCAGAAGTCAACGTTATAATGAAGCAAACCTGCGCATTGATGGGAAAACCTAAGTTGAGTTATTCCCCTATCAGGATTAGGATGGCTAATCAGCAGGAAGTAAGCCCCTTTGGGAGGCTAGAGCATGTCCCTGTGGACATTGATGTGGTAAGGACGTTTGGAGACTTCGAAGTAATTGAGATAGTTGATGATAACCGCCCTTATCCTACCCTATTAGGAATTGATTGGGCTTTCAACAATTCTACTGTGGTTGACTTAAATAAAATAAGAATGACATTTGAAGGTGATGGCCTTAGGGTCATTGCGCCTCTTGATCTTGATGAAGGTAATAGATACATAGAATCCATCAAAGAAGAAGACTGTGCTTATGAACTAGAGAATATATATAAATTGACAGCAAGACAACATGGTTACATTAATCATAGGGAAGATGGAAGTTTAAGTTGGAGAAGTGAAAGCACATGCTCGTCAGATTTAGAAGAAGCACTGGAGAAATGGAAGAACATGATGTATTAAATCTCTACGCGAAGGTGTGCCAGATTGACCCGGGAAGTTCGCTAGATTGGAACAGAAGTCAGTAACCTGCCCACATTCGATGGCTTAAATCATTTAGAAACATTCTTATTGGAATTTGAAGAAATTGTACATATACAATAGAGGTTGTTGGCACTGGATGAAGCCTTGAAAGAAATGCTAGCAAGATGGTGGGGAACACACAAGAAGAACATCGCGGAGTGGGTGCAATGTCTCACTTTGATGACAATGCACTTTTCACACCAAGTTGAAGGGTGCGGAGTTCAATACACAAGTAAGAGTTTTCTGAAGGACCATGTGCGAAGTTGTGAGGAGACCTGGAGAAACGTTCCTAAATAACAATGGGTGCATAATTTCATTAACACCTTGGATACTACGCCCATCAATTGATATCTTCAAGAAGAACTGTGCCTCACCACTTCATATTGGTACGGTATGAGCCAGAACTTTATAGCTACATTTTTATTTGAAAGTCAATACCCCACAATATATCAGGCTTTACAAGTTGTAAGACAAAAAGTATTTGAGGAGGCCCCTAACCTCCCTATTGAGCAAGAGGAAGATGAATGGACTACACCTCTTCAGAAATTACAAGGTTTCTACAATATCAATGCTAATGAAGATGATGATCCTAGGAATGTGAACATTGTAGAAACTGAAGGACAGAAAGACATAGAAGGGCCAGGGGTTGAACTACCTTTCATTGAACAACCAATCAAAATCAAGAAATTTAATATTGGAACAGAGCAGGCACCTAAGTTGGAAAACGTTGGAGATTATTGGGATGATGCCACTATTGATAAAATTACCGAATTACTGCATGAATATCAGGGCATGTTCCCAACCAAGTTAACTGATATGAAAGGAATTAAAGGACCCATGGGAGAAATGAAGATCCCCTTGAAACCATATGCAAGGCCCTAAGCAGGAATTAAACAGACTGAATCTCAAGTATAAGCATAATGTCAGGATTGAATTAGACAAAATGATGGAAGCAGGAATCATAGAACCTATTGAAGAATCAGAGTGGATTAGCCCTATGGTGGTCCAGGATAAGAAGACAGGAGAAATCAAGATTTGTTTAGATCTAAGGAAACTGAATGATGCATGCCTACATGATCCATTCCCTACATCGTTTACCGACGAAATGTTAGATAATGTAGCAGGACAGGAGGTCTACTCATTTACAAATGGATTTTCAGGTTATCATCAGATCAAGATTGCTAAGGAAGACAGTCATAAGACCACATTTGCGACAGAATGGGGTTCTTTTCAGTACATAGTGATGCCCTTTGGCTTGAAGAATGCACCAACGATATTTTCTAGGGTGGTAGTCGAAGCATTCAAGGAATTTTTACATAAATTTTTGGAAGCCTATTTTGATGATTGGACTATTTTTAGCTTATTGAAAGACCATATTGAATGTTTAAGATTGATGTTAGATAAATGTAGGCAATGTTAGATTTCCCTGAATTTAAAAAAATGTATTTTCTTTTCACCCCTTGGAGTGCTGCTAGGGCATATCGTGTGTAAGCATGAATTGTTGGTATATCCTTCCAAGATTTCCATCATTGTTGATCTACCTCCCCCTACTTTGGTCAGACAGTTGGACATTTCATTGGGGCATACTGGATACTAAAAAAAGTTCATCAAGGGCTATGCACAGATAACAACACCGATGGAAAATATTTTAAAGAAATATTTTAAGTTTCAATGTTCAGAGGAATGCCAACAGAGCTTCAACACTGTAAAACCGAAAATGGTTGCTCCGCCTATTCTGGTTTTCCCAGATTGGAGTAAGTAATTCCACGTCCATGTCGATGCTTCTTCAATTTCATTAGGAGCAGTGTTAGAAAATCCCGTAGCAGGAGATATTTACCACCCGCTAGCCTTTGCTAACATGAAGCTCTCTACAAATGAGATAAATTACACTACCACTGAAAGAGAAGGTTTAGCTATGGTGTATGCACTGCAGAAATTTTGACACTACTTGTTGGGAGGACACTTTAATATGTTTACTGATCACTCTGCGTTGAAATACTTAGTCAACAAGCCAGTTTTGGGGGGAATAATATGTAGATGGCTACTTCTATTCTAGGAATATGATTTTGAGATTGTGGTCAAGCCAGGAAGAATGAACAAGGGACCTGATCACTTGTCTAGATTAGAGCATGGAGAGGAACCTACTAGTCTGGAGGATACACTTCCAGATGCATAGTTTTTGTCCATCAATAAAGTCGATGATCACTTCGCCGAGATAGTTCAGTTTCTGTCCATTGGAATGGAACCTTGTGAATACACAGTCCTTTAGAAGAAACAACTGGTAGTTTGTGCTGCAGATTTTTCACTTATAGCTGGACAACTATATAAGATGGGACCCAATGAGATCTTGAGGAGATGTGTTATGGGGGCAAAAAGACCACTAATTCTTGCATAAGCAGATGAAGGCATCATAGGAGGACACTATGCAGGGAAAGAAACAACATAAAATATTCTCAGAGCTGGGCTCTGGTGGCTCACTTTATACAAGGATGCTAAGGAATACTACAGAGCTTGCAATGTATGCTAAAGAGTTGGGAAACCTTCTAGAAGATATGAGATGCCTTTAGCACCTCAATTAATACTACAAGTGTTTGAAAAATGGGCCATTGATTTTGTGGGACCCATCAACCCACCAGGAAAGCACACAAGAGCTTGATACATCATCACTGTGACACAATATTTGACCAGATGGGAAGAAGAAAGAGAAGTTAAAGATTGTAGTGCAACCACAAATTCACAGTTAATTTTTGAGGATATCATAACAAGATTTGGATGCCCAAAGATCCTTATGAGCGATCAAGGTACTCATTTTATTAATAAAACTATTGAAGCCTTGACTAAGGAATTTGAGGTACATCATCAAAAGAGTACACCATACCACCCACAGGAAAATGGTACAGTCGAAGCTTTACATAATATTTTGGATACAACGCTGACAAATATTTGCAGTGTGAACATAGATGATTGGGATTTAATAATTCCAGCAGTATTATGGGCCTACATAACTACTTGCAAAAAATTAACAACACAGACCCCATTTAAGTTGTTATATGGCTTGGAAGCAATGGTACCTATGGAATATTTAGTTCCTAGCTTAAGAATTGCAACATTTACATGTATGGATGACATAGGCAATGTACAATACATGCTTGTGCAATTGGTAGAACTAGAGGAAAACAGGTTTATTGAAGGATTTCATCAACAGGTACAAAAAGAATGAGAAAAGGCTTACCATGAAAGACATATCAAGAAGAAATCATTTAAGCAAGGAGATATGGTATTGGCATATGGCAGCAAGTTCATGAAGCATCCAAGGAAGTTCAGGACACATTGGCTTGGGCCATATGAGGTTTCCTATGTCACAGAAGGAGGAGTTGCATAGTTGAAGAATTTGAATGGAGAATGGAAGGAAGGTTTGGTAAATGGGAGTTGGTTGAAATTGTATTATGACAACTAGCTTCCTCGCAGCTCTTAGTAAAATCACAAGAAGAAGGGCCTAGGTACTAGGTGTAGTTGAAACTGGGTACCAGAAATAGAAAAGACAGTCTGCACAAGGAAGGGAGGGACCGAGAGGAAAGCACAGGATTCTCCAAGCAGTCTAAAGTCAAAGTGAAACAGAAGGTTCAATCTTGTAGTGACTTAGGATGAGTCACATGTGAGTGTTGGGGGCCTGTTGGCCCTTGGTTATGAAAGAAAATGAATATTAAGGAAGCAAGAAGAGGTACGAACTACATGGAAAGAACATTCACTGAGAATGGGTCGAAGTGGTCAAAGAAGCGGAAAAGAAGGAGCAAAGGAAGGAAAAGCTATCCATTGGAAGAGAATACCAAGGAAGAAATATGGATCGTGGAAAACTCAACAAGTGGAAAAATCCATCGATAAAAGCTTTGGATCACCTCACAGGAAAGAGGGAAGGAAAGGCTTGCGAAGCCCTGAAAACATGGGTCAAGTGGACCTAGGGTTTTGACCTAGAGTTTTGGACCTAGGGTTTTGTATCTAGGGTTTTGACACCTAGACGTTTGCCATGTAATGTATAAATAAAGGTCTAGGAGAGTTGAGAGGGTTGCACAATAGTTGGTCGTTGATTGTTGTGTGTGTGTGAGAGAAGCAGGCTATTGTAGAGAGTTTGTATTGTAAGATATTCAACTGGGTACAGAGATCAATCCTCTAGATGGGTGCGCAGGGAGGGGAGGGGAGAGAAAGCGAAAGAGAGAGATCTGCAAGCTAATAGCGCAGATAGAACTGTATGTTTCCTTTTAATATATCAAGAATCACAGTTCTGTGGACGTAGCCCTAGGGAGAGGGTGAACCACATATGTCTTGTTGTTCTCTATGGTTGATGACGTGTTATTTGATTTCTGTTATACTGTTATTGCATTGTTGTGTTGGATTTGAGCTATAACTTGGGAAGTAAACTTAAGACTGATCGATAATACCTAGATTGTTGTGTGTTGTTGCCCTAGATCCACTTTGCATTTTCTCTGGTTGTAGACACCTGTGTCCTACAACCCCTTATTTCTACTTCGAGTGAGACTGCATCTTCTTTGTAGGTGTTTCCGAAAGGGCTAGTAGTTAGGGCTTGTTGGTGGATTGTTAGAGTTGAACCCTAGGTCTTCCCCTGTGCCAACAATAATTAATTATAAAGGTTAATATAACTATGAATAAAATTTAATTTATAACTTTCTATATTTATTATCTTCAATTTTTAGGTTGATGAATTTTTATATTTATTATCATTGAATGTTTTACTTCCTTCTTAGTTTTCCATGCTTCATATATTTACTATCCACCATGCTTCACTCCCATGATAGTCTTTCATATTTCACTCTTCCAAATTTATTTCATAGCTTCTTACGTTTATTATCTGTAGGAGATATTACACACTCACCTAGTATTTATTTTTCTAAACTTGATAATCCAATGTTGAGAACACTTCCTTAGATGAGAATATTCTCTCTAGAGAATATTCCCCTACAAAATAGGGTGCTCTTTTTCAGTTCATAGTTAGTTACACTTATTTACACTCATTTAGACTAGTGGAAGTCACTCATGCATGGAAACCTTGGTTTTATCACCATCAGTTGCATGTGTTTCCCTCACTTCCATATGTGTGACATAGTTAACTTATGATTGCATGGATTAGTTAACTAGGAATAGGTGGCAGATTACTTTAGTTTATGGCAGTGAGTGTATAGATCTGTCTAGGTCACTACTATGGGGACTTCACTTAGCCATGTAGAGTATATCATGTGTATTTTACCATTATAGTCATACAATGAATACAATTCTTTTGATTCTTTTCTCTCATCTCTACTCTCCTCTCAATTTACAAGCTTTGTACAAATTGTCGTTAACTAGATTCTCTATACAGGTTTCACCATAATTATAGATAGTATAAGAATTCATAGGTTGTTAGGAGCAATGTGCGCGTGTATCTTATCTGCAGGTCTAGAAATTACTTGCCGACAATACTTCTCATGCCTCATAACTAGTTCAAGTGGAAGCTAGAAATTATGCATCAACTCAAATGCAGAGGCTTGTACCGGATTACCATGGCTATAGAGGTTGCGCCAAACTATGCTATTGAGAAGAACATGTATCTCAACCGCATAGATGAGGCTTACAACCTCCTCTGTGTGTCTATGTCCCCATATATTACATTTCACATTGAAGCTTTTACCACACCAGATGATATTTGGACAAAGTTGGAGGATCTCTTTGGAAAATAGGATGAAATGAGAGGCCATATGCGCGAGGTTGAGATAAATTCCTTAGATCTGGGGAAGTTTTACAACATATAAGACTTCTTTATGAATTTCAATTACCTCCTCCTTCATCTGAAGGGATGTGGAATAAACAAATCCACTCAACACAGTCAGTTAATCATTTATATCTTAGCAAAACTTGGTCCGAATTATGATATTTTCGTCTCATCATTTCATACAAACAAATTCACTTCATGAGAGGCATGGAAAATGTCGACATTGTATCAGTTTATTGAATCCCTCATGCATGAGCAAGATACGCACATCGAAATGGGGATAATAAAAGGATACAATGTGCATGCACTTGTTGTGCATGAACACAACATCACTTCCAATTCAAAGTCCAAGAAAAAAAGAAAAGGAAAGATGCATGCAGAGCCAAAGAAGGAAGGGTACTCCAAACTCTTCGATGATTCTTCAAGATCAAAAGGTGTAAACGGAAAGAAATGGAAGACCAAATGTTGTTATTGCAACCACAATTATCATCCTGATTCTGCATTCATGAAGAAGCATATTGATCAGATCGCACAAATTCTTCATAAAAAAAACCTTGGGGATCACATTTTAGAAGATGCCGAAAAGAAGCCAAAAGATCAAGCCAAACGAGGTAACTCTCATGAATTGATTTCCATTAACTCTTCTCTTGATGCATGGATCTTAAATTCAGGCACATCCCACCATATGGTAGAAACAAAGAATGGTTTATATTCTATTTCTACATGCATGAGTCCTCCCATCCTCATGGAATATGATACCCTAATTGATATCATTGGGCAAAGGAGAGTATAACCCCCATAAAGAATTTTTGAGAATGTCTTGCATGTTCCAAAACTCTCCATGAATATACTCTCCATTTTCAAATAACACATCTTGGTATAGGAAAAAGGGTGGAGCTCACACCTAATTCCATAACCATATATGATATTCATGATAGCTCCATGATTTTTGTTGGTGAGGTAAACCACCAATCTCATTTGTATGCTTTTAGTAAATTGCTAAATCTATTTTTTCTTTACTTCTAACACATGTTGATGATACTAGTATATTATGGCATGAGATATTCAACCATCTAAACTTCAAATACATGCAACAACTATGCAAGCAGGATACGGTCATCGACTTTCCCAACATACACTTTTCAAAAGGATTTTTTCAAGGATGTGTTCTTGGAAAACAACCTCAAGAGAGGTTTGAGAAAGGGAAGGCCTAGAGGGCCTCCTCTCCTTTGGAGCTCATCCACAGTGATTTGATGGGACCCTTACCTCATCCATCCATAAACAAAGCAAGGTATTTTCTTACATTTATTGATGATTTCTCACGATACACTTGGATATATTTTCTTAGATAGACGTATGAGGTTTTTTACCATCTCAAAGACTTCAAAGCACATGTAGATACTGAGTCTGCGAGAAAGATAAAAATACTCCACACAGAGAATGGGGGAGAATATGTGAACTGATATTTCCAACATCTTTGTTCAGATGCATGTATACAACTACAACACACAATACCTTACACTCCACATCATAATGGAGTAGCTGAGAGGAAGAACTGATCCCTAAAAGAGATGGCCACTTGCATGTTGCATGAGATATTTCTACAACCCAAGATTTGGGCCGAGGCACTTAACTATACAAAAAATAATCGAAACATATGTCTGGATAGATCTATCAAGGACCAGACTCCCTTTGAGGCATGGAAAAACAACAAGTTGAAAGTCACCCACTTTCGAATATTTGGATCACGTGCATGGGTCCATGTACCCTCTGAAAAGAGGAAAGCATTAGATCCGCAGAGTACCGCATGCATTTTTGGATATACATATGGTGTGAAGGATTATAGGTTACTTGATCCCTCTACAGATAGGATCATCATTGAGAACAATGTTAGGTTTGAGGAGAGTCCCTTTCATGCACCATTGGATCGACATGCAGAGACGTCGAATCCACTGCCTACACTAGACATCAATGATGATGAGTTCACTCACTCATATCATGGTTTATATATGAGCTCTGAATCTGATTTGGAGGATGGTGAGAATTTCAATGATGAGCATGCAGATGTTGAGCCACCAAATATGCTCAAGTTGGAACAAACAACTTTATAGGAAGAAAGAGACCTTGTGGGGGATCTAGAAAATTAGAGGAGGATGAGGTATCAATTTGAGGATCCTCCTCATGCACTCACAACTACCAAACTAGTGATTCCCATGCATTGCTACATGGTTCTAGCTTCATACCTGCAAACCTATGTAGAGGCTATAGGGAGTCCCTTCTGGTAAGCCACTATGTAGGAGGAGTACAACTCTCTCCTCGAGAACTAGACTTGGGATCTGTTATCACTCGAGGAAACTCTCCTAGGCTGTAAGTCGGAGATGCCTGGTAACTAACTCTTTTTGGGAAATGTTTTCTTAACAATTGATGTGGTTTTTGGATCAATATGAATATCTAGGGATTGGACTGTGTTTTCAAGACTGTCTAGAAATATAAAAGCTCACAAGGCCTTCTAGTAATGCAATCAGACAAGGTTTGATTAAAAGGTAGAGAAGATAGCTATTGAACCAGACTATACTCATATAAAACAAGCACAATGGGTTTANGGCTCGCCTAAACCACCGAAACTTCAAATCACTGTCAGAAATCAAAATCTCAAAACTGTATTTACCTGCATGATGGTATTTAATTTCAAGGATTCTTAGAAGAAATTCCCTTCTTTCTACCATCAACAGTTGTTCATCCAATCTCCTACTCCTCTCCTGTTCCTCCTCTCCTGTTCCTCTGCTTGTTTGTACTCTGATTGCACTGCTGTCCCTTTTTCCAAAGCATCATTCACAAGACTTGAAGAATCCCCTGTATCATTGATGTTAATGAACAATGGAATACCAAAACCAAAAATGTATATCGCCTTGATGATTGTGTCAATACTAGCAATGGTCGTTGAGAGAATGAGAGTGCGCTTCAAAGCATCCCATATACTAGCATAATTCCCTTGTAATAACAACACAAAAACGTTGTCTTCCAATAACGGCATCCCAAATCGTTTTACAAAGACAAAATATTCTATGCAGTTGCTTGCCCAGTAGCACCCTGAAAGTTTTCTCACATAACTTTTCAGAGAAGGTCGATTGATGAAATACCCTGTCCAATCAACATTTGAATAATTTGCATACAGGAAAAGTCATCTGTCTTCAAAAGCCAGCTTTCATTGGATGTATATTTTTCTTCAGCGTAGATCAAAAGCATCATACTGTCGTGCTTTCACACCAATATTATTTAGATATCCAACAAAAATCCTTGTTGATAAGCGCTCCCCAAATGAAATTAGGTAATCTTTTGTACGCGGTGTCAACTCTTTCATGAAGGAAATTTCAGTTAGAAGTTGCTCACACTCCTGCAATAGTTCGGAAATAATTGACTCATCGATTCCAAGCTCCTTGACAGTTCTTAAATGTATCTCCTTTATGAATTCTAACTCCTTGATGTCTGGAACCATTGTTATACCATAGGTGATAATTATTAACTGCACGTTTTCATCTTCAATTAGAGGGATAGCTTCAGCAAGAATATCTGGGCCTTTCTGCTCTTCCAGTCTTCCAATAATTCCTATAACAGGAATATCTGGATCCACGGCCAGCCCAACTTCGGCTTGTAGTGTTTCCTTCAGACTAGGCTTTGCATCCAGAACAGTCGTTGCATCATAGTTCACTTCAAGATATTTGTATGTTGAAGGGTCCCACTCTTGGATATCCATTCCATTCACAATTCCTGTAATGCCAACTTTACGAACAATAGATTCCAATTCCACTCCCTTGTCCTCTCCAGAAACCAGCTCC
>SNQJ01S0019606.1:52624-68194 GCA_010110895.2 Picea sitchensis
GGAATGGCTTGAAAATGGAATTCATCAACCCTTGGAATGTGGAAGGTGCATTTGTAAGGCCAAAAGGCATGACCAAAAATTCATAATGGCCTTCATGAGTTCAGAATGTTTTTTTTGGGATATCTTCTTCCTTCATTCTAATCTGGTGATACCTTGAACGGAGATCCAACTTTGTGAAATAGGTTGCTCCATGTAGTTCATCTAACAATTCATCAATGATGGGAATTGGAAACTTATCTTTAATAGTGATCTTGTTGAGCTCTCTATAACATGGACACATACGCCATGAGACATCTTTCTTGAATACCATTACCATCGGTGTAGAGTAAGAACTTTGGTTAGGTATAATAATGCCAGCCTATAACATTTCTTCAACCATGAGCTCAATTTCACTCTTTTGGGAAAAAGGGTATCTGTATGGCCTGATGTTAGGAGGAACACTCCCAAAAATTAGGTGAATATCATGATCATGATTTCGAGTGGGTGGAAGACCTTTGGGAATATCTTCAAATACTTTGGAATGCTTATTAATGATCCCTTGGAGATCTAGAGGAATAAATGGCTTAGATGTTTGAACATCTAGTGAGCATAGTTGTGCAATAACACCTTGATTCCCCTTTTTCATTAATTTTGTCATGCCATTAGAGATTATCACCTTACCGGGTTTCCCTGTGATACCTCTTAACTCAATTTCTTTTTCTTCCAATGAAAATTTCATGAAAAGTTCTTGAAAATTAAAAGCCACCGTTCCTAATGATTGTAACCATTGGATTCCTAGTACAATTATCAACACCACTCATGGGTATAGAAATCATTGTACTATTCATTACACATTCCCCCATAGTAATATTGATTTTATTGCATTTTCCCGAGCAATTGATAGTTCCTCCATCTGCAATCATTACTTGAAACTCTGGCGTTAGATATACAAAGAAATTGAGAGCTTTGGCTAATTTATAGTGAATGAAATTATGAGTACTGCCAGAATCAATTAGGACTATTACCTTTTTCTTTTTGATATATCCTTTGATATTGAGGGTTTGAGGAGTGCTAATTCCATCCAATGCATTACGCGATATCGTGGGAGTCAACTCTTCAGATGAAATTTCTTCTACGTTTTCATATTGAGATGGTTCTTGTTCTTGTTCTTGTTCTTCTTCCTCTTCACAATCTATGTAGAATAATTTATTCTCACAACACTTATGTCCCTTATTGTACTTGCTGTCACAATTAAAGCATAAACCTTTTGCTTTTCTTTCCTCCAATTGTTGAGGTGTCAACCTTGTAGGTTGAGGTGTTTTAGAAGAACGAGCATTATTCTCTCTATAGCTGTTAGGATTGGTACTTCTAGTATCCATAGCCATACTTTTACTTTCAACATTTCTTGCCACCCTAAATGTATTCTCCAATGATTCGGGTTCCCGAAGGTGAACCTCATGTTGAATGTTATCCTTTAAAGTTCCTATGAATACATAAATCAAGTGCTCATCTGGTATATCTGTTACCTTTATATTCAATCTTTGGAAGTTCTCAGTGTGCTCTGTTACTGAACCCTTTTGCTTGAGATTTATCAATTGTCTAAAGAAGGTATTTCTCCTTGTATCCTCATAGTGTGCTATCATTTCTTCCGTGAAAATTGTCCAAGTGACAAGTGATTTGTGAGAAAAAATCCATCGATACCATAGAAATTGATTGGGTTCTACATATAAAGAAGCAATTCGTACCTTTTGTGTATGTGGCACATTATGTAGATCAAAGAATTGCTCCATCTGAAGTATCCATGTGATTGGGTCCTTGCCATCAAACTTCCTCATATCGATCTTAGGAACGTGGTTGGTCTTTAACCCAAAGTTGGATTTTCTCCATTCTTGATTCACCTTCCTTGTGTCCTCATCATGAATTTCATGGGATAAATTTTCACTTTCAGGTGTCCTCTCTATTAGGAAAATTTCCAATCCTTCCATGATCTCCCCTTTTAAACCCTCCATCATCTCTTGTAGTTCATCTTTTGTTACTTTATTCTTTTGTAAATAATTTATGTCCCTAATCATTTCTTCACCTTCATCAAGAGTCCATGTAGGATTGTCTGGAGGCTTATTATTTGTAGAAGTTCCCTTTTTGGGTGGCATGTTGGCCAAGTATCACTTTTGAACCTTGATTTTGAGGTGGTTCTGCTAGACAATCTTTGTTCTGTTGTATCTCCAACATTTTTTCCCTTCTGGGCATGAGAATTTTTTTGGGTAGTTCTCTGATATTTCTTCGCATCAATGCCACATGTCTGATCAAAATTGGATGTGCCAAGTGGAATGTATGGTAACTTCCCCACAACTTGCTGATTTTTTTCCTTTCCATGAGATCTCACTTGTATATCGTGCCCTACAAAAAATTATTGATATAAAATACTAAAACCTATTCCTGAAATACTACCAACTATCCACTATCCAATGCAACTGGTCTCACTCAATTTGGATACTCTAGGAAGAAGTTATGATTGTTTTACTTGGAACACCTTCTTGAGACTAGTCAATAGGACTAGTCAGATACCCTATCTTCCATAGGGTGTATCTACAAATGTAAGATGAACCAGAAGCTAAACGTTTTACCACAAATACCCTACTAATTTATGTGAATAGCCTCCAGATTTCAAGGTCTATAACATTACATAAAATGTTTTATAGCGAAAATTCTGCAATGACTCAGTTCAGGATGATTCCAAAACCCTATATTGCACATGCTGTATCTCTGAAAGTATAAGGTCTCAAGAGCTGAAATTTTAACCCAATGTACCTTGATCCGTCTACTCAATAAAATCCAATCCATTCCTTCTGAAACATTGTAGAAAAAAAGTTATAGCAAAAATTCAAGGGTGTCTTAGATGTAGCAGCGAAACCCTAAGACCTTGAGCTCTGATACCATATGTTAAGAACCAAATATCAATATACAATAGAAAAACCACAGAATAAGTACTCAACGGCTTGAAAAAGAGATAAATTCAGATAATAAGCCTCTTCGAGGGGGAAACCTCCTTATGCCCACATAAATGTACAATTACCAGATGATTCCAAATGAAAATGTCTCCTTGGTATATATAGGAGACTAGAAGGTATAATTACAACTAATGGACTAAAGATGACATAAATAAAATAACATTACTAATGTAATATGCCCCAATTAAGGGGTAATGAGCCATTATTTAGGGCTTAACAAAGGGAGAGGGGTGAAGAGTGGGGGGGGGAGAGAGAGAGAGAGAGAATTTATTTTTATTAACAAGAACGCACACAATTTCTTGTTTCTAATAACATGTGCGCACTTTAGGAACACATTCGCACTTTATGAATGTGCATGTGCTTTACGAACGTGCACACATTCCTAAAGAGAACAAATGCTATTTTAATTTCAATTTTTTTTTCCAGGTGGGAGTGAAAACTCTAGCATACATGTTTGCTGAGTTGGCTGCCTCAGATTTATGTTCGGGATGACAAACCTAGTGGCTCAATATGCAAATACATGAAAACCTCCATTTTTATGAATTCCTCTCCATATCTTTGTTTTTGACGTTACTTTTCTATAGGATACACAATTCAGTTATTGATGAAACTACATACATAAATAGAGTTGGTTGTGTAGATTCCAAATATATATATATATATATATATATATATATATATATAATGTTTACTATTTTTAATCTATTTTTGTCTTGACATATATCAAAAATCCTAGAATACATACCTCTCTTATTTTTTCTATAACGTTTTGTCAGCTTAATCATTTATCAAATGATTTATATGCAACACTAGAGGAGACTAATATCTACAATCTATAAAATAAATAAATTGTTTTTATCATGTTAAGACCCTCTTGGCCCGCATGAACAAAATACATTGTAATTTCAGGGATATGTTGACTTTGATTATTTCAAAAAAAATAAATTTAATATTATAAATTTCCAAAAACTAGATGACACAATAAAAATAGATTCTCTACAAGTATACTAGTTTTTGGATTGAAATTCCATCATTACGGTACTCAACACCTGCACGAACAAAAACATATACCTTATATTTTGTTGGAAAAATAAGGTACCATTGTTGGAAAAAAATAAATTTGACAAAGTTATTCACAATTTCTATGAATAAAAGTTGTATATTCAAAAATATAATTCAATTTCCTATGTTTAATATTCTTACACCATATTCAAATTCATTGTAAAAGTACCTTGAATAATCCCTGCAAGTTAAGAGGTTATTGTTTTTCTAGGTTTGCATTGCCACTAACGCATCATGAGAGACCATCATTAGCTTTCACTCACCCTTAGACTAGTGGAATTAAATCATGCATGGAAAACTTAGTTTTATCACTAGTAGTTTCATGTGTTTCTCTCACTTCCACACGTGTGACTCAATTAATTGATGATTTCATGAGTCAATTAACTAGGACTAGGTGGTAGATTACTTCTGTTTCTGTCAGTGAATGTGTAGATCTCTCTAGATCACTACTATGGTGAATTCACTTATCCATGTAGATTATATCATGTGTATTTTACCATTTTATTCATACAATGAATAAAATTCTTTTGATTATTTTCTCTTATCTCTTTCCTTCTCTGAATTTGCAAGATTTGTACGAATTGTTGTTATCTAGATTCCTTGTGCAGGTTTCACCACAATTCTACATTATCCACCATGCTTCACTCTCCTGATAGTCATTTAGGATAAATGATATTATTTCACTATATACCATGCATCACTCCCTTATTAGTCCTTTAATATAAATCTATTATTAGTCCCTTGCCTTTGTAATAGAGGCAATATAGTAATCGATTCACGACCTTCGTTGCACGCAAATCAATGAGTTTTCATTGTTTTAGCCTAAGGTTGTGTAAAATTACACAATTTTGAGTCTCACATTTCATTTTTTAGAGTCACATTTTATTTTTTAGACTCACATTTTATTTTTTATCTTATGTTGGAAGTTTGAGGTCTTATTTGGTCTCATATCGAGGAAAATGACATTTTTTGCAAAATATTTTTTTTGGGAAGCTTCCAAAATTTCTCTTAGACTTGTCACTAGTCTGCATAATGACAAAAAATTTAAGTTTTCACCGCGACATTTCTTAAATGTTTTCTCATTTTGTAATATATTTTTTCATATGTGCATACAATACATTTCTCACTTGTGAAAAAAAAATTTACATGCTACTTACCTCATTTTCCCTTCTCCATTTATTGCGAGAACCTCATGATCTGGAATTGGATTTTCGATAGATTTGCATGGATATTTGGATATCTCTACTGAGATATGTTCTTTATCTATGCACGCATATCATATTATGTATATAAGAATCCCATTCAATTTTATAGTAATTTTTTGGCATATGGAAAAGAAATTACACAATACTTACCTCCTTCAACACTATAAGCATTTGTTTGGTTGCATTACATCTCACTCATTTTCCTTAGTTTTCGATGTTTTTGGTGTTGCTTCCAATTATATACATATAATGTATCTTTGTGATAGTACATACCTACTATCTTGGTTGTTTTCTGTATCAAAAAGAGGAGAGACACCATTTCCATTTGGGCTTCATATATGTCAATTCACGCATAGAGTAAGGTTTGTTCACATTAATCCCCTATGATTTTGTTTTTCTAGTGTTAGACTTGAATATTTATTAATTAGGGAAGGCTAGCAAGCAAGCCTAGAATTAAAAATTTCCTTTCCTTACTCTCTTAGAAGGATCTTTAGTTTCTGGTGCATTTGAAAGAGTTTTTTTTTTTTATCTTTTATGCATATGATAGAAAAAAAATGGGTTCAGACACACCTCTGTCTCCTTACTCTTGTTTCTAGAAGGCCTATACGAGAAGTTTATGTTTTTTGCATTCTATTTATGCAGGGGTTGAATCTGTCTTAGTTCAACATCAGCAAAAATATATTAATGGTGTACACTAAACCTTTTAGCCTATACTTCTATTTAACCATTCATTTATATAATTTATGCCAATATTTATAACTAGGAGGAAAACATATAGTCAAATTATTTGTTCTCACATTACTATGAAAATACCTAGATCCACCAAAGTGGAAGTCGATTTCATTTGACCAAGGAACAATTTTGTTGACAACCAATCTAAGTAAATCCGATGCAATTTCCCCTTCTAAATGATTAATGCTATAGGTCATGTTTCCTCATTTCTTTCAATATACTACAGACACATGACTATCCACCAACAAATTTTATGCTTAGATCATAGGGACAAAGAAATCAAAATGCTAAAATACACTCAGTAAACATACCTATGATTTGAGGTGAATAATTCCTTTACTAGAGCATTACAGCTATTTGGTTACCGTTTGACCAACAATATTCCTCAAATTTGACAATGGAAAGTTTTCCCAACTCATTTGATCTCCCCATAGCTCAATTGATTTCCCATTCCAGTCATCACGAACACAATTTACCTTGGCTACACTTAAAATATCACGAAAATTATCAACAAACAAACTTCATGGTCCACATGGTTTCTTTAAAATATTTAGAATTTTCTTGAATCGATGTAACAAGTCGACTGTCGTGAGTAGTTTCACTATGGAATTGTTAAAACATCAATTTAATTGATCTGTCGATAGATAATTTCTGGAAAGAGGAGAGTGAAAACATAGGTTGACTACAAATTTTATTTTATTTAATTTCAAATTTATGTTTCCCCCACTTCTTCATTTTTTTTACATACCTTGAACTGCATTTGTATGCATAGTGAGGAAGTTTGATCGTGATCCTCAAAGTATGGATCAAATCTCTCATTTTTAGGAAAACATATCATCTAATCCCTAAACCTAATAACTTTTCTATCGACCTTTTAAAAATAAGCATTACAAACAAATTTGGGAGAGCAAATCACTTATTTATTTTAGAATCCAAAAATAATTAAGGGAGCCCACTCCCTTTAGTAAATTTTGTTTGACCTTCTAGATGTCAAAATATTTTGAGGAGATGTTCCTACATCGAAATCCTAGGGAACAATTTTTTTCATGAACTCATGTGCATGAGGTTTTCAACTCTGCTACCATGCTTCTGAATTTATTCTGCAGTCAACCAAGTGGCATATTTGATTGTATGACCCTTCCATTTCACCATATATTTATAATACGCTTTGTTCCTAGTCTTTTTAACAAGCTTCTTGTCCACCAATGTTTCTATCTGCAAAGTCTTAGTAGTAGGTAACTGCTATTTCCAATGTTATGTCTATTCATTCATCTTTTTAGGTTCAACTACTAAAATGTTTGCTTCACTTTCCTAGTAAGGATAAAGTGTAACACACCTGACCCCCTAAATCCTACTTAGGTAGGTGGGATGTCGAAGTTCCTCTTCCATTAATATTTTGGTCTCAAGTTGCACCATTATTCAACCTCTATCTCATGTGGTGCACACATATATTTCCTCTTCATCATCTATGCTGCAACGCAGAGCTACGGGTGTGGGTAATGTGACATAATCATCACCCTCTTCTTCTCAAAAATCCTATGGCGTAGTGCTACTACCCAGATTAGGGAATGAACCTCCATGATCGGATGGATTGAAATCACTTGGCTTGGCCAGATCAATGATTAGCAGTAAGTTGAGTTTTATTCCCATTAGGAAACATGTTACAAAGGACACAATCCAATTCATGATAAAACGTTTCCGACAACTTCTCTCCTAACAGATCCAAGAGTATTTGGGTTGGGATGAAGCCTCACATTTTCTCTTCCCAACACTTGGCCAGTGGGGTCCATGGAAAATCCTATGGCTATTATCAGATCATGATTCCTCACCCTCAGATCGATAGTTTCCACCCATTTGGGCCTCCACCATCATAAATTCCCACTCTATGTGATGTCGGGATTTCTCGAATGATCCTTCCCAAAAGAGAATCACTCTGTTTAATATGATGGTAACCAAACCCTCTCATACAATGGTCAACATTTAGTTGGATATTACATCTTCTCTATGGTTAACTGACGCTACCACTTCTACATGGTTATTCCTTTGGGGTCGATGGTTACCAGATCCAACGACTTCGAATCCATTGACTTCAACATTGACCGATCTACGGATATCCTCTTCCTTGGGATTTCAACATTAGGTTCCTCATTGGAAACTCCTTCTGCACCTCTTCCTATACTTTCATGAACTGAACTCTTCTGACAGACTTGTCGACCTAATTCTCAAGGGATCTATGATCCATATCTCATCGACCCATCCTCCAATAGATCGACAAATCAGATCATCTTGAAAATTCGCCATTAGAAGTTCATTATGGCTTCATATTATCGGTTCTCCCAAAGAATTCACCTTCCAATAGACTTCATCCATATCTTGGATCTCTAACGAATAGTCATGATATTATATATTCACCAAATAAACAATTTTCATTTTATTTGGGTTTAAACAAGGACTTCAACAAGGCCAAGGGTTGTTTATGGATCTAGCATATTCATTATTGTTTCTTGCACCTTCCTGCAAGTATTTATTTTCTATTCCCTTAGGATTTTCACTCACCTCCTCAGAGAGAAACGAACCTTCTACCCAAAGCCCCAAATGAATAATTTTGTAACCTTTAAGCTTTACATTCAAAAGACAGGGAAAAACACAGGGTTACACGCCTTCACTGGCCTCCCAAGCACAATTATCATAGTTAATTCATTAAAATTTCAAGAGGAGATTGTGTTCCTTCCTTTTAAACTCGGAATTAGCATTCATTCATCATGTTTAAACTATTAATACGAACATAATACACTTTGCAACCAATTATACACATTCAACAAGCATATAAATAAAAGTACGTATCTATTCATTAGTTTCTTCAACTATACAAATGACTGAGGGTGAAGGCCTCTCCATCCAACCATAGGCTATGCTACACTTTTTTCTTTCTACAACAAGCCACCCCTATGCCATGCCATGATACCACTAGGGGACTTTCACAATTGACTATTAGGTCAAGGAATGGATTTGGAAGGTCACTCTCTTTCACTCCATTGGAAATATACAAAATTTCCTCTTCCCACTGAGCTCAGGGCCTCCTCGATTTTATCATGCACCTTCCTAGCTAGATTTCCTTTACACAAGGGAGTCCCTTATCTTCTATACAGTCTCTCAATGAACTACCCTTACTAGTGCTAGTTTCTTTCCAGCAAGTACCAAGTCGCAACCCTCTCAACTCTAGTTGGGATATATGTATTCTTTGTTTCAAGGTGACCATTTACGTCTAGGGAAAGTTTCCTATTTTCCTGAGGAAAAATTCCTAGTTTTCTCTATTTCTCAAGTAGGCTCATTCAAATTACCATCTGTTTGTGAGTCTAAAACTCATCTCTAGGTGTGAATATTCATTTCTTCTTTGTGAATTCAGTATTGTGTGTGTCTTTTGTGGATTCTTTATTTCTCACATTTTTCTCCTCTTCCTCCTTAATCCTTTCCCCTCATGGGAAAATTCTCTATGTCCCTTAGGTTCCATACTTGTTTCTTTCAAAATCCAACTCTTCTTGGGTCAAGATTCTGAATTCAAGGGGTATTTATATGCACCTATGGATGATAGTTGTCACCACCCCTTCACTCTTCCAAGTACCAATTCTGAAGACATTTATAACTTCCCCAACTACCTGATTTGAATGCCATTAATAGGTTGAATAGGGTACCTTGGACAGGTCAAGAAGTCAATATTTTCTATGTGTAGTTTGGATTTCTAGGCAAGATTCCTATTTTATTCATTAAAACTTCCTAGTTCCACCTCACTAGTCCCACTCCCAGTATCATGGCCAGTACTACAAGGATTCCCTCTTAGTCAGGTGTCTGGTGTTTTTATTTTATTATTATAAACACAATTGCAATCTTAATTAGTCACAATACATGAAGTCTTAAACATGATTACAGTCTTGCAAGGAAACGAGGTGTTACAAAGAGGTATGCAACATTGAAAATAGGGGAAATACAAGTGTCTGGTGGAAGCTCCAATTCATATGTATTTGTAGAGAATTTTCTCAGGATTATACAAGGTCCAATCTTCTTTGGATTCAACTTGTTATATTATACTTTTGGGAATATTTCCTTTCTCATGTGTGCCATCACTAAATATCCCACTTCAAAGTTTACTTCCCTTCTTCTAAAATATTCTCTTTGTTTGTATTTGTTGTTACTCTCTTGCAACTAGTATTTTACTTTCTGATGTAGCTCCTCCATTGATATAGAAAAATATTCTCCATCATCACTTCTCATTTCATCTTTTCCCAAATTCCTCAACTTGTAGATTCCCCTAGGGTGCATACCATAAAATATCTCAAAAGGACTTAATCTTATACTCCTTTTTGGGGAGTCATTATAGGAAAACTCTCCCTATGCAAGGATTGATCCCAATGCTTTGGATGTTCACTTACCAAGCTCCTCAAAATATTTCCCAAGCTTTTGTTTACTGCCTCAGTTTGTCGATATTTCTGAGGGTTATAAGATGAGCTAAAATTCATACTTTTACCTAGATTTTTCCATAGATTTCTCTATAAATGTTCCAAAAATATGGTGTTTGTGTCTAAGACTATGCTTTTGGGAAGCCCTTGTAGTCTCAAAACTTGCTTAAAGAATATATTTTCCACATGAGTGGAATCACTTATTTTAAAACATAGTGTAAATTAATCCATTTTTTAAAACTTATCCACAATAACTAGAATTGAATCACGACCTCTTCGGGTCTTGGTTAAACCCAACACAAAATCCATGTTGAATGAGTCCCAAGGTTTTCTTGGAACTAACAAAGGATGATACAAACCTGCATTTTGACTCATTCCATTTGTATGTTAACAAAATATGCACTTCTCCACAAATTTCTTGACATCAATTCTCATACTTGGCCAATAATAAAAATAAATTAATTGAGCATAAGTCTTGTCCTATCGAAAGTGTCAGACTGATCCTTCACTATGATTTTCTTGTTGAAGATTTTCCCTCATATAGAACTTTGGAATACACAATTGATTTCCTTTCAACAATAGTCCTTCTTTCAATATATAATCCAACTGTGGGTTTTTGTCTCTGTTGATTGGGTTCTCACATGATTCATAAACTTCTCTGAAATTGGGGTCATCTTTATACATTTACTTTAAGTGATCAAATCCTAAAACATTGACTTGACATTCCTACAAAACCAAATTCCTCCTTCTCAAGGCATCTGCAATTTTGTTATCTTGGACATTGATATGCTTTAAAACAAAAGTGAAAATTTACATAAATTCAATCCATTTGGGATGCCTATGATTTAGTTTAGTTTGTTGAGTTATAAACTGTAATGCATGGTTGTCCGAATAAAAAATAAATTCTTTATAGATTAAATAATGCCTCCACTTCTTCAAGGATTGCACCGCTGTATAAAATTCCTTGTTATAAGAAGAATATTTATGTTTTTCTTCATTTATCTTTTCACTGAAGTAAGCTATTGGATTTTTATCTTTACTTAAGACTTCTCCAAATTCCATCCCACTTGCATCATACTTTACCTGGAAAAGTTTATTGAAGTATGGAAATACCAAGATTGGTTGTTGTGTTATCTTCTTCTTGAGTAACTGAAATTCAGTTTTAGTTGTTGATGTCCATTGGAAATTATGTTTTTATTTCTTGATTGTCTCTACAATTGGAGAACATATCCCACTAAAATTCCTAATAAAAATTCTATAAAAACTTTCCAAACCATGAAAGCTTCTTAACTCAAAAATATTCCTTGGATAAGGCCACTTTGTGATAGCCTTAACCTTTTTTGGGCCCATCTTTTGATATCACAAACCCCAAATACACTCACTATATCTTCACAAAACTACACTTTTTCAAATTCATTAATAGCTTCTCATTCTTCAATTTACTCAAGACCAATCTCATATGGTTAAGGTGTTCTTCTCTAGATTGAATAAAAATCAAAATATCATCAAGACAAACTATGAAAAAATTCCCAATGAATTCCTTAAGAACCTCATTCATCAATCTCATGAATGTGTTGGGTGCATTTTTCAAACCAAAAGGCATGACCCGTAGTTTTCCATTCATCGCCCTCTCTTATCCTAATATGATGATAACTACTCTTCAGATTTATCTTTGAGAAATATTTTGCACCACTCAAACAATCCATTAAATCATCCATCCAGGGTAAAGGAAATCTCTACTTCATTGTAATTTTGTTGATGGATCTAGAATTTGTGCACATTCTCCAACTTCCATCCTTCTTTGGAATCAAATTTGTTGACATAGCACATGGGATTAAACTCTCTTTTACCAATCATTTGTCCAACAATTCCTGCACCTGATTTATGATTTCTTCATTCTCTTTGGGGGTCATCCTGTATGCTTATTTATTTGGTACATTTGCTCCAAGAATAAGAGCTATTTGATGACTTATGATTCTTATTGATGGTAACTCATTAGGTAAGTAATCTACAACTATATCAACAGACTCATTGAACATCCTTTGAATTTCTATAGGAAGATCCGTTAATTTGTTCTTATAAGAACTGCTTTTGACTTTCCAATCAAAGAAAATCTTACCTTTTCTTGTTTAGTATCAGGTAAAAATATTATATTACCTCTATACATGACTCATTATAAACACTTCAATTAATAACTCATAGCTTGTTTCTTGTTTAGTGTTACATGGAAATAATTTCATTTGAATATGTGTGTGTGTGTGTGTGAACATCAATCAAGAGGTTTTTACACAACCAACCAAGGTTTGTAATATTTAAACTATGTTTCTTACAATAATGGAAATAAACTAAAAAGCTTAGAACCTCAATATAGGGGATCTTATAGAACCAACCAACTATGTGACACTATCAAGAACAACCAAATATCAAAATAGCATAAAACAACTTTAGAATAAGTACTCAACGCCTTGAAAAAGAGAGAATTTCAGATAATAAGCCTCTGTGAGGGGGAAACCTCCTTATACATGACATAAATTTACAAATACAAGATGATTACAAATGAAAAGGTCTCCTTGGTATATATAGGAGAATAGGAGGTACAATTATAACTAATGGACCCAAGCTGACATAAATAAAATAACATTACTAATGTAATATGCCCTAATTAAGGGGTAATGTGCCACTATTTAGGGATTAACGTGCCCCTTTCCTTCAGACAAGTGTTTTCCAAAATGTTTGAGAAATTATGGATGCTTCTATATAAAAGACTCATCTTCCCAAATGGAATCTTTAGCAGGTAGTTTCCTCCACTTAATGAGATACTCTGAAATGGATCTATTCCTCACCTGGAAAATTATTGTGTTAGTGATTATTTATTATCCTTCTTATATTTCTCGAGGGACCTTTGTTTGTATGGTTGTAGTATTAAAAATACTCAATCCCCTACTTCAAAACTTCTTTCACTACGATGTTTATCTACTTGTTGTTTCATGTGATTTTTTGACATGGTCAGGTTGTCCTTTAAGAGTTGGAGAACTTGTTGTTGATGCTCAATGTGATCTTCCACTACTTACAAGTTCATTTGATTGAATGATGCATATGATAATGTTTAGGTTGACTGATGATACTCAATTTGTATTGAAATAATTGGTGTGACTCAACGAAGGAATTGTTTTTTCACTTACATTACATACATTATATACAGGGAACCAATGATACAATTTCGTGAGAAAAATTGTTTTGTTAATCCATGTAGTCAACAATTTCTTGTGCGATGCTATTTTTGGTTCGTGTGAAATACCGAACGTGAAGACAACCCTCTAGAATGTGATAATAATTGTTAAGAACCAAATATCAAAATATCATAAAAACCTTAGAATAAGTACTCAACGCCTTGAAAAATAGAGAATTTCAGATAATAAGCCTCTTCGAGGGGGAAACCTCCTTATACACCACATAAATTGCCAAATACAAAATGATTCCAAATGAAAAGGTCTCCTTGGTATATATAGGAGACTAGGAGGTACAATTACAACTAATGGACCGAAGACAACATAAATAAAATAACATTACTAATGTAATATGCCCCAATTAAGGGGTAATGTGCCTATATTTAGGGATTAATATGTCCCTCCCCTTCAGACAAGTGTTGTCTGCAACACTTGAGTAATTTAGGATCCTTCTGTATAAAAGACTTATCTTCCCAAGCGGAATCTTCAGCAGGTAGTTTCCTCCACTTAATGAGATACTCTGAAATGGAACTATTCCTCAGCTAGCGAATTCTTTTGTCAGTGATAGCTTCAAGATCCAATATGATTTTTCCTTCCTCATCAAGTTTTGGAAATATAGTTTGAACTAGGATCTTGTCACCTATAACCTTCTTTAAGCATGAAACATGGAAAACTGGGTCTACTCGTGAAGATACAGGCAACTCCAATTTGTATTCCATAGTACCAATCTTTTGCAACACCTTATAAGGTCCATAGAACTTTGGTGATAATTAGCTATCCTTCTTAGCTTGCTTGAGGGACATATGTTTTCATGGTTGTATTCTTAAAAATACCCAATCCCCTACTTAAAAAATTATTTCACTACGATTGTTTGCACCCAATTCGTCACTAGGTGAGCAAATAAAAGGTGCTTACATGCCCAGTTGGGCTCTACTAGGCATGACAGCTGTGAAAGGAAAGGGTTAGGGAAAACAAAACAAAACAATAAACAAGAACTAAATTAAAACTAATTAAAACTATGAGCATATGAAACAAAATAAAAACGAAGTACAAATGGACCAATATCACCAATGTATAAGCTGATCTATTGATGAAATCCAAAGGCACAATGAAGAAAGGGGACTTGGGTCCCTTCTTTCTCCAATGGAAGGCTCTTGAGGCCCTCAAAGCTTGCTCTCCTTAGAATGAAAATATGAAAATGTGGGTGAAAGAACTCCAAGATTATTCACTCAAGAGAGGGGTGAATAGCTCTATGAAATGCAGCTTGTGATGTTTATTGCCAAAGAATGAGTCCTTAGCAATCTCAACAGCATAACAATACAAAGAATTCCTTGAGAAAATGGTGGTTATTCGTGGCTTTTTATAGCCTAGCATTGGGTTATTATGTGACCTCTTTGGAATGTGAAAAGAGGCTCTTTAGGGATCAATTAGGTCTTTGACCAGCCCACCACGAGGATTGAGCTCGGATTTGGTGTCAAATCGACTTGGGAGCCGATCCATTAGTGGTTGGGAGGCCGACCAATTTCAATAAATGCACCGTTTAGCAGGCGCGCGGGTTTTTCGCCCAACAGCCGCGCATCATGCGCTGATGCACGCATTATACATTGCTGTTATGCGCATACGCGCGCGAACCCAGGTTCTGTAAAGTGCCCTTCAATTTTTTGGTCATTTTGTATAGTTTTTGACCCTTTTGCAATGCTATGGAATTAATCCTATGCCATGAATGACTCTAGTCCTGTTTTGACGATGCGTAGTTCTTGTCGCCATGTGCGGACAAAATTTCAGTGATAACAGATGCCCCCTGATGGATGAGGTTAGGAGCATACGTATAGCCAAAATCCATCAATGTTTCATTTACTGAGAATGGTGGTATAAGGGAGAGCAAGAGTGGGACCGTGTAGAG
>SNQJ01S0019607.1:11370-49415 GCA_010110895.2 Picea sitchensis
TACCTCTAGTACGAGGAAAAATGTTGTTATCAGCATACTCTCCTCTCTGATCAGCATACTACCTTCTCTATCCAAAATATTTCCCTTTCTGTGAGCTTCCACCTCTCTCAATCTGGGGTTTTTTCTAGTCTTCATTGGGCTTCTGATTTCTATCTTGGACGACTGATTTGCCCCTGGCTTGACTTCTTCCTTGGCCTCTTTGACCTTGTTTTCATCTCAACTTCTCTTTCATCTTTAGAGCCATTTGATAAGCATCTTCCACCATTTGGATGGTCATCATGCTCATCTCATCCTAAATTTCATATCTCAGGCCATTCATATACCTGACAACCTTTTCATCATTACTTTCATGATGACCTGCTCTGATGTTCAGCCTGTAGAACTCTTCAGTGTACTCCTTCACTGTTATCAGCTTCTGTCTCAAATTCTGCATTCTCTGAAATAGAGTAATTTGGTAATCTCTGGGATTGAATTTCGCCTTCATCTTTGCAATCATCCTATCCCAACTCTTGATTTTTTGCTTACCTTGGCAGCGTCTGTCAGCTTGGAGTTCATCCCACCACAATGTTGCATGTCCTTTCAATCTCATGACAACATGTTTGACCTTCTTGTCTTCTTCAACATCTTCATAGTCAAAATATGTGTCCAGAGCTGTAATCCAGTCTAGAAGCTCTTCAACATCCAAGTTTCCCTCATAAACTGGAATGTCCATTTTGGCTCTTGCACTCATCCTTGCAACAACTCTAATCAAGCATTCATTTTCCACATCTTTTGTTGTGACTTCTTCTTCTCCATGTCCAGATTCATCTTCGCTTTTAGACTCACTGACATCTCCACTATCATTTGTGCACCTTTGTTTTATTTCCACATCCACGAGTTTGGCGCGAATGTCACACAGATCTCTTTCCACTTCTAGATTTTGCACCTGCCTGCCCCTTCCTTCTAGCATTTCCATATCCTCTGGCGGATCGGGTGTTTGCCTGTCTCTTCTCCTCGGTGGAATGGTTGAAATTCCTTCTCACTTTTCCTGCCTGAAATATACAAACAAGAATCAGGCTCTGATACCGGATGACGTAGACACAGACCCTATCGGCCCTCGGGTCAGCAGTCTGCCATAGGCTCGCTCTACTTTCTTCCCTTATGAGTCGGATTGACTCTTCGATTCCTCTTCAGGGAATCCAACACAAATTTTATGATACTTCTCCACAGGTCCTTACAAATTGAGCTCACACGATCGAACATGAAGCCTCAATTCCAGCCTTCTTTTGACCAAACAATGTGGTCATGTTTCTCATGATTTTTGGAACCTTGGATTTTATGACTTCGCAACTTCTCCTCCCAAATCTTGAACTCTTCACCTTCCAAGACCCAAACTTCCGATGTGCCTAAGCACTTGTCACAACTCGCCACTCACGAGTTCGCGAGTCAAAACTCCCAACTCGTGCTTCCAAATCTTGCGATACCCGAAATGTCGATACGGTCACACTCCTTCTCTTATCAGCGCCCTCTGCGCATGACCTCTGGCTAGGCCTAACTCAAGCAATTTTCGCTTCTCGCTGCTTCGTGAGTTTCGATGTCGAACTATCGGCCCTTGTCTCTCGAATCCCTGAGACATGAGAGGTCAATGGGGTATTGACTTCTTTCAACAAAAAACACGCATCCACCTGTCTCTTCCGTGGGCCCACCTTGGACTTCACAATTTTGTGAATCCAAAAGTCGAAGCTTCGGTCCTTCGACCCATGAATTCCTAAAATGAACTTTAAGGGGTAGATCCAACAATCCACATTGATCTTGATCAATGGCTCTAGTCTCCCTTGGGCTTGTGCTTTAGAATAGCACCACCATAATCTCCTCGCTTGTCTGCGAGATCTGATGGCTCGTGGGACTTCGTGAATTCTCCATGGAGAATTATGACCGTCCATCTCTTCCTTCTTGATGATTCCTGTGAATTTGAAAAAGTTCCTCTTCACGGAACTTTCCTGCCTGCAACGCAAACTTTCTATGTCTCCTCTCAAAACCTCAAGGCACCAACCTTCTATGATTTTCTTCGACAACTGTGAAGACCCTATCCTTCTTGAGCTTTCTCCAACTCCGAGTCTTAAAGAAGACTCCCGCATGCACTCCTTGCAGCGAATCCTTCAATTACTTCAAAGAATTGAAGTCCTTCGACTATGTGCACTCCCTGCAGCAGTAGTCCTTCAACAATTTCTTAAGTTCGCAAACTCTCAGAATTTAATTGGCCTGTGCACTCCCTGCATGGCTCTTATGCTCAACTTGCACTTCTGGGAGAATGAGAACAACGTTAACCCTCCTGAGCTTTCATAGATAAAACTCTAAACTCTTGTCAACGCAATCCTTGCGGACAACTTCACTGCACTCCTTGCAGGAACTCTTGCTCAGATAGAGAAACAATTGAAACTCATCCCTTAATCTCTCTCAGACTTCAAACACAAAGCATGAAATCATATACACATCATATAAAGAAAATGTATAACAGAAAGTAAACATCCATGAGCATAATATTCAATAGGGATACACAAACAACAATATGACACCATGAATTTGAATCGAAGCTCTTTCTATTAATTCAAATCTCTTTACATGGGTGTTTTCAACCACATATCTCTGCTCTCTTCTCTATGATCTATTCTCCATCTTGACATAATCATCTTACAACTATACAATGAGGGTGTCTATATCATGTTTCCCTCTTTCGCTCTAAAACTGTCTAATCTAGAATTAAATTCTATCTACCTACAATAACTTTGTCTAAATGCCTCTATCTACTTCAGATGAGAGCGGGATGCTTAAGGTCTGATTACAATGCTCCTCCATAAATGTGATTACGCCTCTGTTAACTATCCCATTAATTATATGGCGCTTTCAAACTTCAAAACATTTCAATAAGAAATGTGTTGGTGCTTGTCCAGCTATCCTCCACATCCACTCACGCTTGCTACCTGTTGGTGATGCTCCTGCATCAACAATCCATAGCTAGGATTTCCATGGAAATACCCCAAAACCCTTTTTAATATTGTTCAATGCTACTGTAATGTTGCCAACCAAATATGATTAGAACATTTGGTTTTAATTGAGTTTTATGAGTTTCTGGTTGTGGCATTTCATCAAACACTTTGTAGATTTATCTTCTTGTGTTGCTCTAGGGTTTATGATGAATGTTTTATGTGTTTTTTCATCCAAAAAATAGTGAATATATAGCAATGTAATACACTAAAAAATATACAAGATCAACAATACAAGAAATAGCCACAAATACCTCAGATATGATTTTATTCATAATGATATCTATCCTCATACAAAATGGGATAGATATGGAATACATAGATTGTATGGCTGAGAATTCCTCCAAGATATAAGATAATGATGAATATATGTTCACATAAGATTCCTCCAATACTGCATGAAAAATATATCCGAGATCCAACCTGTAATTTGATGGTTGAAGGTGTTTACTCTCTAGCAAGTGAACTCTCCCTAGATGAAGCAATAGAAGAATTTGGCCTCCAAGTATATGGCCTCTAAGTCACTGAAACCAACTTCAAAATTGTATATCGGGGACTAGGAAACCCCTATGCCAAATCTCCAATCTTTTGGGAAGGTTCTTCCCCTCCAAAACATAAGATCACTAATCGATATTGTGCCCTCCTTAAGGGAAACACATCCTCCTGAACGATAGAGTTAAGGGGTTGATGCATACCATCCCATACTGATGCAAATAAGTGTGAGGGTGATGAAAATAAATCCAAGGATAAAATATACTTTGAATCTATCTCTCCCAAGCCAAATCAAATATCTCTCCCTCAAGTGATGCACCCCACCTGCAGAAAACCTCCAACAATACAGACCACCTCTCTCTGAACCTATAGAATCCACCTGGAACAGAGATAGAACTAATGTAAAATGGTGAGGGAGGAATATATCACCTTCGTGACCAATCTTGGACAACGTTGGGTGGGATATTTCACCATCGAGTTGATATCTAGGGTTTTTTTAGTCAAAACCCTCTAAAACCCCAAGTGCATGGGCTCTCTAGCAAGAATCCAAACATCAAAATTATAAACACCCTAATGAGAGAATATATTTCCCTATCTCTCTTTTAGATTCCATGTTCACCTTGTCTCTCCAAGTGACTTTTACTTTATTTATTATTAATTAATTAAATCACTTTAATTAATTAATTAACCACTCAACCTCTAAAAAGTGATGTATCCCTCCTTATGGATTCTCTAGCCACTGGAAGTCACTTATCATCATCCTATCATGTAGTGATATTCCTATTGATTATGATGTGATATTACACTAAGAGGTTCCTCCAAGTATTTTTCCCAATATGACCTTCTTAGTGAATTTGATTAACATATAGCCCATAATAAATCAAAATTAAGGAAATCGTCGGAATGTAATGGAACCAAATCCAAGATGTGAAGAATGGTTCATGATGATGAAATAATATGAGAGATGAAATTTGGGACCAATAAAATCGCTCAATATCTCTTGTACTTGCTATCACCCCCATCTGGCTAGTTTTCTCAACATAACACTCTGTAATATAATGTTGTCCAAAACTGGGGACATTACAATCCTCCCTGCTAGAATATTGCTTGTCCTCAAGAAATAACTGAATCAATCCACATATAATACTAGAGGCCCATGTCCACCTATGGGACACAAAGTAGGCTCCTTCCAACACTAATCTACCAAGCACTCTAATCCCTAGATCCCATATCAAGATGTGAACTGCAATACCCTGTGAAGTATTTTCCTGTAGCATATCAACACCATGAGTCTCATACAAATGACATATGGCCTCGACCTGGAATGAGTCTATCCTCCAAGTCCATACCAAGACCCACACGGTCTCCACCAAATGAATATGTTGCTTCCATAGTGAGGTACAACAATACCTCAATGAATCACCCTCAAGTTATGTGCTCCCCTAAATATTGAAGCTTAATGGAAAGTCAAAGTGTCTTTCCCCTGCAAGGATCCACTCGCCTCCATCATTCAATGAAATACACAGCCCTGTAATTGATGGGTGTTCTATATGCACTAAATCCCTCAATTAAATTGTTAACCCGGGGTAAGTAAACTTAGATTTGTAGCACTATATGTGCCAAGGAAGAAAAGATAGAGGAAGTATAGTCTAACTAAGTATATGGTATATCTGAGGGATAAGATACTTAAGAAAAGATTATCAGTGAGAAAACCCTATTAAGGAACTTAAATTATTTACCCTCAACAACTTTTAAACAATGGATCGATGGATTGTTCCTAAAGAAGAAAATGAAAACCCTACTTTGAACAAGTTAACTTAAACAATCTAATGAGCAAAATCAATTCATCCATTTAATCTATTCAACTTAATGAGAAATAGAAACAACGAATTAATCTAATCAATGAGCAACAACAAGTAAACAAGCAAACAACTAACCTATTAAAACTTATGCAGTAAGTAAACTAATCAAAACTACTCAACAGGTAACTAATCAACTATTAAGAAAGTGAACTCTATTCTTAAGATAAAACTCATAATTACTTCTAATCTGCAAAGGGAAATCTTAACCTATTGAATTAAAAGAATCATGACAGTATTCAAAGATTAATCAACAATTACTATTAATCTATAGTAACAAGAAACTTCAAATATAATGATGATGATTATGTCTTCGGTGTCTTATGACATCACGATGGCATCTAACAATTAGTGATAGCTCAAGAGGAATAATTTCAATATTAACTTCTATAGAGAAATCAAAGGTATGAATCAAGCAATCTAACGAGAGCTTAGTCATCATAGAAGAAATATCAACTATTCTGAAAATCCATGTGATGTCTCAATTTATTCATTAATTATCAATGATAAGAAAACATTATTCTACTTAATTCAAATGCACTTTTATGCTAATGTAATAAAATTCAAACCATTAGAGACTTATAACTAAAAACTCAACTCAAACTCAAACCTCTAATTAAAATTGCAATCTAAATCTAGAATGGAGATTTCATAAAATAAACCAAGCTAATCCTATTATTAACAATTCAAATGGTGAGTTAAAATTCTTATAAAAACGCGATTTAAGTTCTACTTCTACATACTACAACAAAATTGATAAGAAAACTAGATAAGAAAACCGAGAATTAAAATAAAAACTAGCAACTATTCATCCATCAAAACTTTGCCAAAGAAACTCTATACTCTGTATTAATACTTTGTTTTAGCTATTCTATTTCAACCTGAAAAAATTCAAATTAGAATTTAATCATACAACAAGGTTAGTAGCTAAACTTGCAAGCTATTTACTAATAATTAAAAATACATAGCATATTAACAATTATCCTTTACAAGCAACTTGCAAAAAGGAAATTGAAACAATTAAATTACGAACAACAAACACACAACATGTAAAATGATAAAAACACATATAACGGAAAATGAAATAAATGGTAATTGCACAGCTAAAATACACAAGATAACTATATAACTATTCACCTAGACCACTAGTGGGCCCCCCAGTAGGTCGTGGCTACTTCTCAACAACAAATCAGGATCTAAATCAACACAATTCTGACATTTAAACTCAAAACAAAGTCTTGCACAAGTTTGTGGAAATGTCTTGAATTACACAACATTGGAAGGTTATCAATAGGCTTCTTAGTCTTCTTGCCTAATGAGGCTGGAGGGCTATCAAAATGTTTCTTACTATTTTGTTCCAGTAAAGGGGTAGCTTGGGTAGGAGGGTTTGGAGTGTTCGGGGAATGGGGTTTGGATGGAGTAACAATCCCTAGATCAAGTGTTTTATTATTGGTCTTGATTGTAAGATGAGGGTTTGAAAATTGGCAAATGAACTCATCCCATGTCTCCCCCTATTTTTCCAACTCGGTTATAAAAAGAAGTTTGATGAGGCCGTGGTGGAATAGGCTATTATGGGGGTGTTCTTTCGTACATGGGAATACATATTCTCAAGACTTTTTAAGAAGTGAAAGGGAAAATTCGATGGCTTATTGAATTGAAAATGAAATAATAATCGAAAGTGGCAGGATTTAAAAACATAATATCTACCTTCGCAAGTGATCATTCTGGTGATGACTATGAGAGAATTAATTATCTAATATTTTATCCACTCCTTGGAGTATCCCTTAGCTCCAGAGGCATTCTAAAACTCAGGTTTAAAGAGCCTGTTGTAGCTCACTCGTGGCAACTGGTGGTGTTTTAACCAACAGTATCCAACTCTTGGAAGCTTTGTGGGTGAGGAAATTGACTCTTCAGAGACCATGAAGGTGAGATACCCCACACACACCATACTTCCATCGAATCCCAGGGAAAATTGTAGAGAAACACCGTCATCGTGTCCCTACAAATGAGCCAAGAATGGTCCCCACCCATGTGCAAAGCAAGACTTCCATGCATTGTGCAAACTTGGGGATAGAAAAGAGGTTAGCATAGGAGGATGACTCATACCATTTGGGCATGGTGACAATGTGGAGAGATGGACATAGGGTGGAATTCGACAAAGGAAGAGCGTAATCAGGCAAAGGGTGAGCATGATTAAGAAAGGGGTGAATGCAATTGAGCAGAGGATGAGTGCAATGCATAAATGGGATAAAAATTTGAGTGATCCCTCCATTTTTAATGCACCCAAGGTGAAAAATATTCCATTCATTGATGAATTCATCACATGTGAGTTACCATGTGTGAGCATGAGTGCGTCGATTTCGAATTTGAAGAGCATCTTTTGGAGGAAATTGTAATGATGAAGGAGTTAGCTCAATGTCCAAGTCTTCGACTTGGACATTTGATCATAAAAATGTTTAAGAATTGTATCATTTAATCTCAATTTCCATTAAATAACTCAAATAAATTCAAACGATTCCTAGTTACCTGAAATCATGGACATTTATTGTGTGTATGCATCTCATCCGATCCTTCCTATGGTGTGTCATCCGGTCGTCCATATGGCACCTCATATGGTCTTTCAAATGGCACCCCATATGACATTCTATATGGTACCCCTGTATGAAATGAAATTTTTTCATCCTGTAATGGATGTTTTATCCATAACATTCATTCTTAAAATGGTTTTGACAGTCACAGTGAACAAGAGCAGAGAGTGTTCCATTATTACTTGTTTTTCCATCGTGCTCACACAATCTGTTCCTCTTTCTTTCATATTATAAGGCATGTAATCCAAATCTTTAATGAACAGTCTGTAAAGAAAAAATAGTTAAGTGTAATGTCAAAGAAATGTACAACACACATGGAATTAGCATTTCGAAATAAAATAATTGTTGATATAATAGGCTGTATCATGAAGACAATATACAAAAAATATTTGTTTATATATTCCACTTCTTATTCTCATGGCTTATAGATAGCCAGTGTTGTCATTTGTCAACTCATGAAACCCTCCCCCACTCCTAATTATTGTGACACCTCACAATAAAAAATATAGGAAACCATTCAATTCTTCTAATAGCCAAAGATTTACAGCTTGTTAATTGTAGAGATAAATTTCACATATCATTCTGATGAGACAGTTAGAATATGGCCCCACCTATATGATAGAATATCCTACATATAGATAAGAAGAGGTAGGCGAGAGATATTCAAGATAGTCTCAAAGTTGGTTCCCAATGGAAGATTTATGGAGTTCCTTAATCTTAGCTTAACCATACATACTTTGTGTCATCGTTTTCTACAATTAATGCAATATATCAGGACTAGTTTAAATTTCTTATTATTTTTTGTCAGATTATCATCCTCGCTATGTAGAATGCCCCGTTGCCAGCAAGCCTATTCAGTACTCCGGCGGGTTTACCTAGTCATAACTTAGGTCGGTTACCTTCTTCCAGTAGACATGTTTAGTATATCAATGGGTTAGCCTCTTACACCTTTAGAGACCAGCCCTCCATATTTTAATATTTTAGTATAAGATTTCTTTGTGCAAGAAGATGGGGGAACAGTTCTAAAAAAAAAAAAATTCTCTTTTATTTTTTTCGATTGGGATGGAATTTATGTTAGAGGATGACTTTCCTTCACATATTATTTATATATTGTCCTGATGTAAGGGGTACTTAAGAGGACGAATCCTATCTAAAGATATGATATAATCAAGCATTTTTAGTGTGTAGTGGATGGTACCATTGGGAAAGAACAAAAATGTATCTTTAGGCTCAACTCACTTTTTTTTTTTTTTCTTAAGTTATTGTGATGCTTCCATGATTAATCGATAATTAGACCACCTTGTTACTCTTTAATCAAGATACTTTACTCACTTACTCGGGGTTCTTGGGAAAACTATATGAGTAACCTCTAAGTTTGATGGTTATGGTATCACTTCCTTATATCTAATGGTGAAGGTTCAACAACAACTGCTATTAGAGATGCCTTGAGAAAAAGAAGATGAAAATATTTTCAAAAATGTGGCTAATTACATCAAGTCATTATTCGATTGATGCCTAGTAGACAACAAGGCTCAAATATAGAAATATTTTGAAGAAAAATCCTTCTTTTATATTTCCTTGAAACCGTCTACTCCTAGTGAAATAAATACATATAGAAATCTCCAGAATTGTCTATCAACAAAATTCAAAATTATTTACATATGTACAATAAAAAATTTAGAAAATCATTGAAGAACAAGGGGGGCTTCCCAATATAATAAGGCCAATGCCTTGTTATTTGACATGACCTATAGAAAATATTCTTTGGAGATGATCTTGTGATAAATTTTGAGTCGGTGTCCATTTACTACAAAGGAGACTTGTCCATCATCAATTGTTTTTATTTTCACAACCCCATTTTAATACACGGTGACTACCCTCTAAGGAACCAACCACTAAGTGATAAGTTTTATTTTGAAGGTTTTAAATTGGGAGTCAAACAACAAAGCCCAATTTCCAGGTTGGAAGTGTTTCTTCTTAATAAAATTTTCATGCCACTTGCTCCTCTGGTTTTGGACTAATATTGTTCATTGGATAACATCTTTCCTGATCTCATCCAACTCATTTAATTATAGGGCTCATTTTTTTTGAGCCTCATCTAAGTTTAATCCCAATTCTTCGGCAATACGGAAGGTCCTTACTTGGAATTCTATTTGTAGAAGCACTTGTTCCCCATATACTAGCTCATAAGGGGTATGCCCAGTGGTGTTTCTCCAGGTGATCCGATATGCCCATAAATCTTTTGCAAGGCTATCATCCCAATCCCGATGATGCAAATGAATAGTATTGGTTAATATAACTTCAAGAACTTTGTTTTTGGACTCTACCTAACCATTACCTTGTGGGTGATATGGAGAAGACTTACAATGCTTAATCCCACATTTCTCCATTAGTTCTCATCAGCTTGGAAGTGAATTGAGTGCCTTTCTCTATAACAATTTCAAGAGGAACACCAAAGTGGGTAAATATGTCTTCATAAATGAATTCGATAACGTATTTTTCTGTAGCCCTAAATAGGGATTTTTCCTCTACCCACTTGGTGACATAATCTGTACAAACCAAAATATAATTTTTCTTATGAGACATGGGTTAAATTTGTCCTACAAATTCAGGGGCCCATTTCTTGAAAGGTTCTATCATAACTTGGGAACACAAGGGAATTTTTTTAGTTGACATGGGTCTTCTTGTCCTTTGACAGATATCACAACTCCTCACATAATTGGCATCATCCTTGAAAATCCTAGGCCAATAGTAACCTGAATGTAACACCTTATATGATGTACGTTTTTCAGAAAAATGGCCACCACATGGTCCATCATGACAACTTCATGGGATTTCTAGTATCTCATCCTCTTGGACACATCTATGAATAATCAAATAAGGACCTATACGAAAAATGTCATGGCCAACCCAAGAGTAATTGGTACTTTGTGTAATAATTATACATTTTTCATGAGGTGACAAATGAGATGGTAACTTCCTAGTAGCCAAATAGTTTTCCATATATGCAAACCATGGGGTATTAAAAGAAAGGGAAAAAATGTGCTCATATAGGAAACTATCATCTATAGGAATATCATCATCCTAATTTTTTATTCATGAAAGAAAACCATCTACCAAATTCTCCTTTCCAGGTCGGTCAAGAACGATGATATTAAACTCTTGCAATAGAAGGAGCCACCTAGTCACTCGACCATTAGTTATGGGTTTATTCATGAGAAATCTAATGGCAGAATAATCTGTATGTACAAATAATTTTTAACCTATGATGTAATGGCAAAACTTATTGATAGAATGAACTACTTCCAAGAATTCATTCTCGGTAAATGTGTAGTTTAACTCGTCTGGGAACAAGTTCTTGCTCACAAAATAAATGGCATAGGACTACTGGTCTTCTTTATTCCCTAATACTCCTCCTATTGCGGTGTCAGAGGCATCAATGGATATGTGAAATGGGAGAGCCCAATTGGGTCCCCTAAGAACTGGTGCCACAGATAGCTTAGCTTTCAGGGTTTCAAAGGCAGTTTGACACGGCTCAGTCCAAAGAAAATCAATATCCTTTATTAACAGTCCAAACATGGGTGCAATAATCTTTGTGAAATTTTCAATAAACAGTCGGTAGTATCCAACATGTCCAAGAAAGATTCACACCTCTTTCTAAGTCTTGGGGGGTGGAATTCTAACAATGACCTCAATATTCGAAGGATCGACTTTAATCCCTTCAAATGAAACATGATGTCCTAGAACCACTCCTTCAATTAACAACATTTTACATTTTTCATGACTTATAGACAGGTTCATTTCTTGGCATCTGATACAGACATTTTCTAAATTATCTAAGGCTTCCTGGTAAGTAATTCTATATACTATGAAGTCATCCATGTATACCTCCACACAATCATGAATAATATCAACAAATATCCCTAGTACTGCTCACTGAAATGTGGTAGGAGCATTACACAATCCAAATCGTAAGACCCGATAGGCATATGTTCCCCAAGGACAAATAAATGTAGTCTTGTCCCGATCCTCAAGTGCTATGAGAATTTGATTGTACTCGCTATATCCATATAAAAAGGAGAAATATTTCTTTCCAGACAGGGTATCCAAAACTTGGGCAATGAAAGGAAGAGGAAAATAATCCTTCAGAGTGGCCTTGTTAAGCTCTTGGAAATCAACAAAAATTCTCCATTTCCTGAACACTTTATTTGGAACCACTACAAGAGGAGATACCCACTTACTTTCGGATATGGGATAAATAAATTCGACATTTAATAACTTTTGGATCTCCTCTTTTACTATATCTTTGAGTATTAGGTTCATCCTTCTCTGGGGTTTCCTAAGAGGTGTTACTTCCCCCTAGGTATATATATGATGAATGGATGTGTTAGGGTGTAGACACTTCATGTCAGTGTATTCCTAGGTGAATGCCCCTGATTTTTCTTTAAGGATACTTACTAATTGTTTTTGTTGGTCTACATCTAGCCCAGAGTTTATATGTAGGAAATTTCCTGGACTAATGTTGTAGGGCATGGTATGAGATGTGGGATACTTGTCTATCTCGAAGATGAAAGATTTCGAAGACAAAATTTATGGGTCCAATTGTTCCTTAAATTATTCCCCAAACATGTACTCAAATTGGGGAAAATATTGTGGAAAATAAACACACGTGATAGCAAAAATAAATTGGTTTAGCACATTTTCCATTGTGTTCTCCTGAAGTGCCTAGGAATGAACATCTGGAAACATGGGTTCTTCCTAGTCCTTATTATCGTATGGACATTCAAGCCACCATATATTCTCCATGATAGGTTGAGCTGGAGGATATATGGTAAGCTTCTGGATAGACAATCCATTTGAGATGGTCATTTCTCCTTCTCTACAGCCAATAAATGCATTGGTTGTGGATAACCAAAGTCTTCCCAAAATAACGGGATGGAATTTGGTAGGATCCTTTGAGGGAATGACAAGAAAGTCTACTTGGTACTCCCATGAGTCTAAAATAACTATGATATCATCCAAAATTCCTTCAGGTAAAACCCTGGGTCCTATCTGCTAATTCCAAAATGGTTGGGATAGGTCTAAGAAGAGGTTTTAACTATAATTCCTCAAAGGTAGTAACGATCATAACATTGATGGCTTCCCCTAGGTCTATGAGAGTGTTCCCAATGGAAACCTCATTAATGGTTATGGTCACTACGAGGTTTCCTGGATTCCCATATTTTTCTACCTTAGGCTGCTCTGATATGTACTTAGAAAGTTCTCCTATAAAACGTACTGTTGGAGTATCTTTCTGCTTCCTCCCTGGCTTCTTAATACACAATTATTTGACCACCTTACTTTAGATTGGAATATCCTTAATGGCTTGTAGCAAGGGAATATTGACACAAATATTCTTTGCTTCATTCAAAATGTCAAATTCTGGTCAGGTGGTAGGTTTCGCGATTACTAATCTTTCTGGATAAGGGGGACCTTCGTAATTTGTGAAGGTTCATTTTGGGGAAGATTAGGTTCTTGGTCCTTAGGAATAATAACATATTCCCACCTAGTGTCATCTGTGGGTTGTTTGGGGGTTTCCTCTTCTTGTTCTTCCTAGATGACTACTGAAGGTCTTTTCTTGTCTATAACTTTTCCCGACCTCAGTTGAATCTCCTGCAATGGAACAAGAGAAATAACATATGTCGGGAAGGATTGCATCTCAACATTGTGAAGAGGTTGAGTGGGATTATTATTGGGATTGGGCACTGGTTGTGCCGGTAATAATGTTTGCCTCGGGGAGCTTGCATTCTCATATTGTTGTGGTTGTTGTTGTGGAATAGGAGGTAAAGGTGGTGGAACAAAACCTGGCAGAATCTGCACGATGTTTGGTGGAAACTGAGGATAAAGATGGTTGGGCATAGGGATAGGTGGAGCTTGAGGGTTCCCTTGGTTATGCCCTCCTCTCCATCCTTGAAGCCAAGAATGGTGATACTGTGTAGACCAGTTTTTCCAACTTGGTGAGTTCCACTGTTATGGTTGTTGATAATAGGGTGGAACTTGAAGTTTTAGATCTGGGTATGAAGGTTGATTCCTAGGCTACGATGGCCTCCTAGGTGCATAAGAGGACTCCCTGGGATCCCCACTTCTATATATGGCTAACAAACCGTGAAATGATATACATTTTTTAGTTCTGTGGTCTTCTATGCAGAAGCCAAAAAATGAAATGTTATATAATGGGCATTCCCTTGAGGAATGCTTCCTCATGCATTTTGGGAAAAATATGCTCATTGCTGCATTTTCCTCCTCCTTTTTATTTTTAATATTTACGGTGTCTAAGTGGGAACCTATTGTGCTTAAGATATTTGTATTGAAGTTCTCTAAAATGTTCCATATCTCTACTCTTGTGATACCACCTAAACTAACTGGTTTTAAGTTTCTACTATAAGGATCGTGAACATTCTTTCATGTTATATCTCTACTCCTTGAGTAATTCTTACACATTTCACAGATTTCGGAAAATGGTTTATGGGATATGTCGCCCGATGCCATCAGGTTAAGTATCTCTAGGTATTCTTGTGAAATCCATTTAATGAAAAGATCCCTAACTGCATCATCTGGAAGGTCATTGTATTTTGATTTCTATGAGATATAAGAAAATCATTCCATATAATCCTTGAGATTCTCTTCCTCTAACTGTTGGATTTTGAAAATATCATTACGAGAATCCTTGGATTTGTAGTAATATTGGTACTTCTTAAGAAATATATCTTTCATGGCTTCCCAAGACCTAATATTGGATTCTCCCAACCCCATGAACCATATTAGTGCAAATTCCTTGAGGGTGGAAGGAAAGAGTTTTAGTTTCTGGGCATCTTGTACGTAGTTTTATCTCCTACACAAGATGTCAAACTCAAATAGGAAGGTATCCGGGTCTTCACTACTTTCACCGTAAAAGGTGGGTAGTCCCAAGAGGGGAGTGATTTTCATATTGACATTCTATGTGGTGTCCAAAATTGGAAACCTGAAGGTTGTTTCAGTTTGGTTTCCAGCTTCTTCTCCCTCCTCATGTTGTACATTGTTGTGATCCTCCTGATCATCCATACTGGTTTGGTTTTCAAAGAGAGATTACCTAGGTGGTTTTATCCTTGAAGGGAACAAGGTATCCCAAGGTTCTTCTCTAAGAAAATTATCCCTCTAATGGGAAGGTCTTCCTACTACTTGGGTTTCTGGGACTCTACTCGAGTCGGTTGAGATTATTGGTGCCAAAGTTTATGTGTCAATTGAGAGACAATTATATTAGCTAAACTACCAAACAAAGTATTCACCTGTTCAGGGTCTATGATGTCTTCAAAGTCAGGATCTCCTGATGGTGGTAATAAAACAAAGGTGGTGTTGTATGGTTATGCGGAGGGATCGAGTGGTATTGCCTCCTGTCCCACAATTGTTGATGCTTCAACTTTTTTTTCTATAGTTCTCCCTGTTTTAGTCTCTTTAGAGACTGCTTTAGCTCTTTGGGTGAAGTTATCTCCTATTTTTCGGTATTGGTTTGTGGAGTTTATGGGGGGAATATTCCTTCCGCCAAAAAGGTTGGAAGGAACCTTGGTTGAAAGGTCTGATTTTATTTTAATGTATCTGCCCTTTGGATCCCTAAGTCTCATGAAAGAAAACAACAAAAAGAAAAACTACCATTGGGTTTGGGGGAACCTGCTATAATATATGCACAGGTTCTTACCTATCATCTTAAAGTTCCCCCACCACCAAACTAATGCTAAGGTTTAGAAATGATCTATTTCCTACCTTGATACAACTTCCCGATAACGACACCAAAAATGATGGGTGTTCTATATGCACTAAATCCCTCAATTAAATTGTCAACTCGAGGTAAGTAAACTTAGTGTTGTAGCACTATATGTGTCAAGGTAGAAAAGCTAGAGGAAGTATAGTCTAACTAAGGAGATGGTCTATCTAAGGGCTAACCTAATTAACCAAAGACTATCAATGAACAAACCCTATTAAGGAACTTAAATTATTTACCCTAAGCAAATTTTAAACAATGGATCGATGGATTGTTCCTAAAGAAGAAAATGGAAACCCTACTTTGAACAAGTTAACTTAATCAATCTAATGAGAAAAAGAAAGTCATCTATTTAATCTATTCAACTTAATGATCAATAGCAATAGAAAATTAATCTAAACAATATATTCCAAATCAATGAGCAACAACAAGTAAACACGCAAACAAGCAACCAACTAACCTATTAAAACTTATGCAACAAGTAAACTAATCAAAACTACTCAACAGGTAACTAATCAACTATTAAGCAAGTGAACTCTATTCTTAAGATAAAACTCATAATAACTTATAATATGCAAAGGGAAAGCTTAACCTATTGAATTAAAACCATGATGGCAGTATTCAAACATTAATCAACAATTACTCTTAATCTACAGTAACAAGAAACTTCAAATATAATGATGATGATTATGTCTTCGGTGTCGTATGACATCACAATGGAATCTAACAATTAGTGATAACTCAATAGGAGTAATTTAAATATTAACTTCTATGGAGAAATGAAAGCTATGAATCAAACAATCTAACAAGAGCTTAGCCATCATAGAAGAAATATCTACTATCCTAAAAATCTGCTTGATATCTCAATTTATGCATTAATCATCAATGATAAGAAAAAAATATTCTACTCAATTCAAATGCACTTTTATTCTAATGTAAGAAAATCCACACCATTATAGACTTATAACTAAAAACTTAACTCAAACTCAAACCTCTAATTAAAATTGCAATCTAAATCTAGAATGGAGATTTCATAAAATAAACCAAGCTAATCATATTATTAACAATTCAAATTGCGAGTTAAAATGCTTATAAAAACATGATTTAAATTATACTTCTACTACAATAAAATTGATAATAAAACTAGATAATGAAACTGAGAATTAAAATCAAAACTAGCAACTATTCATCCATCGAAACTTTGCCAAAGAAACTCTATACTCCATATTAGCTATTCTATTTGAACCTGTAGAAATTCAAATTAGCATTTAATCATAAAACAAGGTTAGTAGCTGATATTGCAAGCTATTTACTAATAATTAAAAAGAGACAACATATTAACAATTATCATTTACAAGCAACCTACAAAAAGGAAATTGAAACAATTAAATTATGAACAACAAACACACAACATGTCAAATGATAAAAACACATATAACAGAAAATGAAAGAAATGGCAATTTCACAACTCAAATACACAACATAACTATCTAACTATTCACCCATACCACTGGTAGGGGCCCCCGTAGGTCGTGGCTACTTCTCAACAGCGAATCACGAGCTAAATCAACATGATTTTGGAATTTCAATTAAAAATGCAGTCTTGCACAAGTTTGTGGAAATGTCTTGAATTACCCAACAAAACGATTCTAGTAATCCTTCACAATTATTAAAAATTATTAACAACTCTTGTCTGACCACTATTGTGGTATTTATAACAGTTACAATTCGAGAGGTTGACCACTGGAAGGGTCAACCTCCTCTAAAAACAACAAAAATCCATTAAATACTCTACTACTGCCTTTGGCTTCTAGAAACCAAACAAGCCACTCAACTCTAAACATAACATCTTAATCCAAGATGTCAAGAGCTCAGTATCTAGAGGCTACGAGGGTGAACAAAACCCATGTCATTGATTCTCCCAACATAGGCTGCAGATATAACAACCACCAACTCGCCCACGTTTTTAGTGTTGTATGCAGTTTCAGATCCAGTGTTGGATGAAGTACCACACGCAATGCCAGATGGAGTATTGGATGAGCTACTGGATGGAGAAATAGTCTTGTAGAAGTTAAGTTCAAGAGGGATAACACCGAGTATTTTGGATAGGGGCCATTGAGGAGTGCATATGGTGGTCAGAATTCTTCGTGGAGAACTTGCCAAGTCACGAGGACTGTAGGATCCAGAGGAGCTGTAAGGTGGTTAGGAGTTGGATGAATTTGCCACCTTGACATCAAGAATCAATGTGGACCATTGATCGTGGTCTGTTTGAGCCGTCATATCATTTCGGGGATTCGGGATTTGGACGTTTGGAGTGCAGGCCAAAATCCTTGGTCACGCAAATTCCTGGGTCGCGAAAAGGATTATCAGGTGTGGAATTTCATAATTTCGGTAATTCTGGATTCGACATACCGGAAATTCCAATGACAAGGAACCGAGACTCTTTGCATTGAAAATACTGAAGTCGCGAAACACGGTGTGCCTTTGGTGTGGGATTTCGACATTTCGGTTTTCCAGAGTTCGGGAAGTAGAGGAGGTAGTGACTTTGGAATCGAGAGTTTCAAACTCCCGGTTCATGAAATCCCAAAGAGGAAAAGGAAAAAATCCCAAAAAGTTGAGGAGCAATATCCGTTGGAACCAATCGGGTTTCAAGACTCAAGAGGTAGAGTTGCAAGGTCAACACAACTCCCGTAATCACAAAAAGGGAAACGTCAAAAAGGTGGGTCACAAGTCTCAGTCATAAGGTACATGCGGCAGAAGTAAAAGGAGGGGTCAAGCTTCGATGAAAATACCGAAAGGCCATCGTTCTCACATTCCCTGGGACGTTGAGCCCATTTCGACATTCTGACATTTTAGAGTTTGGGGAATCATAAGGGAAGAGGAACAGCTGTTGGATATTCACTCAAAGCCCCGAAAGATGAAACTCATGTGTTTTTCGTGTTGGAGGAGTCAACCTTCGTTGAAGTTTCGCATTTCGACATTTGCCAAGAGCTGTGGAAATACATCAGGACTCTCCAACTCCCAAAACCCAAAGTCCTTTGTGGCTTAAACAAAGGGTTTAATTAACCCTTGCCATGGTTTTAGTGAAGATCCTGAGCGGATCTCGGCCCGAGGGCAGGGGGTCTGCGTCAAGTGGTATCAGAGCTAAAAACAAATTCTTTTCTTTCTCTACCAGAGATAAAAGAGGAAAATTTTACAACCATGCTGCCAAGAAGAAGAGATAGGCCAATGCATGATTTAGAAGTGGAAAGAGAAATGCATGAGTTACGTGCCATACTTGATGCTATGGAGACAACACAGAGGCGCACAATTGATGCTGGGGATATTAGCAAAGCTAAAAGTGAGAATGAAGTTGGAAACAAGGGAGAAGAAGTTGCAGTCGAAGATGCTGCAAATAAATGCCTATTCAGGGATGTTGCAAGGATGGGTGCCAGAGAAAAAATGGACATTCCAGTGTACAAGGGCAACTTGGATGTTGAAGAACTCCTGGACTGGATTAGAGCTCTAGACAAATACTTTGACTATGAGGATGTCGAGGAAGATAAGAAAGTCAAACATGTCGTTACTAGACTTAAAGAGCATGCAAAACTATGGTGGGAAGAACTGCAGGCTGACAGACGCTGCAAGGGCAACCAGAAAATCAAAAGTTGGGATAGAATGGTTGCAAAGATGAAAGCCAAATTTATACCTAGGGATTATCAAATCACTCTATCTCAGAGGATGCGGAATTTGAGACAGAAGCTGATGTCAGTAAAATAATACACTGAAGAATTCTATAGGATAAACATTAGAGCAGGTCATCGAGAAAGAGATGATGAAAAGGTTGTCAAGTACATGAATGGTCTACGATATGACATTCAATATGAGATGAGCTTGATGACCTTTTGAAATTATGAAGATGCTTATCAGATAGCTCTGAAAGCTGAAGATAAGTTGAGTCGGAAGCAAGGTCAAAGAGGCCGAGGTAGAAGTCAAGCTAGAGGTAAAATGAGTTCCCAAGATAGAACTCAAAGACCTAAAGAAGAGGGTAAGAAACCTCAAACTCAACCTGAGAGAGGAGGAAGCTCACAGGGAAGGTAGTATGCTGATAGAAATACTTTTCCTCGAGCCAGAGGAAGAGGAAGAGGCAGAGGAGGTGAAGTGAAATGCTTCGTCTGTGGAAAAATTGAACATAAATCCTATGAGTGTCCAGATAAGAAGAAAGACGGTGGTGAAACTCACATTGCCAAATCTCAAGGATAGAATGTTGAGGAAGAAGACACTGAGGGTGGAAGATATTTGATGATGGGGAAAGTTCACTTGAAGCCAGAAAAAGAGGCAGAGAATCCATCACAAAGAAACAGTCTGTTTCGGACTGCCTGCAAAACTAAAGACAGGGTATGCAAGGTCATAGTGGACAACGGTAGCACAGACAATCTCGTATCTACAAATATGGTAGAAAAGTTGGAGCTGGAGACTATTGTACATCCAAGCCCATACAGAGTTTCATGGCTACAAAAAGGACATCAGGTAAATGTCACTAAACAATGTTTAGTTGAATTTAAAATAGGAGGATATAAAGATGAAATATTATGTGATTTCATTCCCATGGATGTTTGTCATCTATTGTTGGGTAGACCATGGCAATGTGACAGAAACTTAGTTCATGATGGGAGAAATAACACATACACCCTGGAGAAAAATGGTAGGACTCACATGTTGCTGCCAGTTAAGGATAAAGAGGTGAAAATAGAAATGAGAAACACTGTACTTCTCATGAGTGGGAAGGAACTTCTTGATGAGGTTAAGAAGAAGGAAGACACACAATTTATTGTGATCAGGAAGCCCAAAATTGTTTTGACCAATACAAGGATAGATGATTTACCAGAAGAAATCCAGGATTTGCTAGGAGAGTTTGCTGATATAGTAGTGGATGAACTACCTTGTTCATTTCCACCTATCAGGAGTATAAGACATCATATCAATCTTATACCTGGAGCCAATTTTCTGAACAAAGAAGCATATCGGTTGACACCACAGGAAAATGAAGAATTTAAGAGATAGGTCCAGAACTTAATGGACAAAGGATTGATTCGAGAAATCTCGAGTCCATGCGTTGTTCCAAAAATGCTTAGCCCAAAGAAAGACGAAGGTTGGAGAATGTGTACATACTCAAGGGAGATCAATAAGATTACCATCAGATATAGATTTCCATTGCCAAGGATGGACGACTTGATGGATTTCTTGAGTGGAGCAAGATTTTTTTCAAAGATTGATTTGAAAAGTGGATATCATCAAATTCGAATGAGAGAAGGCGATGAATGGAAGACAACATTCAAGATGAATGCGGGGTTGTATGAATGGCTTGTCATGCCATTTGGCTTAATGAATGCACCCAGTACTTTCATGAGGTTGATGAATGAAGTCCTGAAGGATTTCAATGGGAAATTTGTCATTGTATATCTTGATGATAGATTAAGTTTTAGCAAGACAAAAGCAGAACACTTAAAGCATTTAGTTGTAGTAATGAGAAGATTATAGCTAGAGAAATTGATGATTAATATGAAGAAATCGTCATTTATGAGGACATAACTCATTTATTTGGGTTTTGTTATCTCTGCAAATGAATTAAAAATGGATCCGAAAAAGATAAAGGCAATTAAGAATTGGCTATCGCCGAAGAGCGTGTTTGAAGTTCGAAGATTCTATGGTTTGGCTAGATTATACAAGAAATTCATCTGAAACTTTAGTGGAATTAGCGCACCGATGATGGATACGGTGAAGAAAAGACATAAATATTTTCACTGGACAGAGGAAGTAGAGAAGAGTTTCAATCTGCTGAAGAAGAAGATCACTGAGCAACCAATTCAAGTTTTTCCAGATTTTAGCAAGACATTGTAGGTCAGGTGTGATGCGAGTGGGTTTGCAATTGGAGTGATATTGAGCCAAGATGATAGGTTGGTCACGTACTTCAGCGAAAAACTGAATGAAGCAAAGGTTAAGTACTCCACATATGACAAAGAATTATATGCCTTCATACAAGCATTGAAGAAATGGAGACACTATTTGGTTCCTAAGGAGATTTTTTTGTACAACGATAATCATGCTTTGCAATTCGTGACTCGACAAGAGAAGTTGAACCAAAAGCATGATAAATGGGTTGAATAAATGAAAAATTTTACTTTTGTGACTAAGCATATTTTTGGAACTGCTAACAAAGTTGTTGATGCTTTGAGTAGGAAATGTTTGCTTATGTAGGAATTCATAATCAAGACTTTGGGTTTTGATAACCTCAAATAAATGTACAAGGATGACCCAGATTTTAAAGAGGCATATGAAGCATCTAAGAATCCAATTCTCAGGGACATAAGCCAATGGACTAAATACATGATCTAGGATGGATTACTGCTTAGGGGAAATCAACTATGTATTCCGAAATGCTCCATGAAGGAGAATCTGCTGAAGGCAAAACACAGTGGAGGATTGGTCAGACATTTTGGTCATGAAAAGACATTCTCAAAATTGAATGGCTCATATTTTTGGCCAACCATGAGGACAAATGTAAAGAAATTTGTGGACAAGTGCATAATTTGTCATCACAGGAAAGGAAAAAGGCAGAACACAAGGTTATACCAACCATTACCCATACCTGAAAGGTCGTGGGATGCAGTGAGCATGGATTTCATATTAGGATTGCCAAGGACACAGAGAGGATATGATTCAATCTTTGTGGTAGTTGATAGATTTTCAAAAATGACACATTTCATACCATGCCAGAAAACCAATGATGCAACTCATATTGCGAACCTGTTTTTCAAGGAAGTCATCACACTTCACGGCTTGCCAAAGAGTATTGTGTATGATTGGGATACCAAGTTCATAGGGCGTTTATGGAGGACCTTATGGAAGAAGTTGGGGAAAAATTTGTCTTTTAGCTCATCATATCATCCTCAGACAGATGGACAGACAGAGGTCATAAACAAGAGCTTGGGAGATTTGTTAAGAATCTTAGTGACTGAACATCACAGTCAATGGGATCACATTCTTCCACAGGCGGAATTCTCTTACAATGATTCACTCAATAGAAGCATAGGGTAGAGTCCATTCCAGATTTTATATGGAATGCAACCAAGAGAAGTTTCTGAATTGAATGATTCGTCACAAAATGAATTCAGGAGTGCTAGTGCAGAGGACTTTGCAGAAGGATTGAAGGAGCTTCACAACCGAGTTAAGGAGCGGTTGCAGAGTTCAAGTCAAGAATACAAGCAAAGAGAAGATCAACACAGGCGAGAAATTCAATTTGAAGTTGGTGATCTGATTCTTTCACATCTGAGGAAGGAGAGGTTCCCAAGGAGAACGTATAATAAGCTGAAGATGAAAAAGATTGGATCGTGTAAGGTCATAAGGAAATTTGGGGCAAACGCATATGAGATTGAATTACCCGATGGGGTTGGAATCTCACCGATATTCAATGTTGTGGATTTGTACCCTTACAGAGCTAAAGAAGTAGGAGCAGAGGAGGAACAAAAAGAAATTCAATGGACAAAACAAATGCCTGTATCTGGAAAGCCACAGATGAAAGACATAATTGACAAAAGGATTAGCAAAAAGACTAGGAGAAAAGAGTATTTTGAATACTTGGTCAAATGGAAGGGACATCCAGTTGAAGATACCAGTTGGGAGGATGAAGCAACAATTCATAGGCATGGACAGACCGTGCAAGAGCTCATGAACATGAGTTCATGAAAATTTTCAAGCGAGGGAGTATGATGCAGGAGCATCGTAAGCAGCCAGCCAAGCAAGAAACGTAAAAGTGGGAGACAACTGGAAAAGAACCAGTGCACATTTTAAAGTGTTTTGAGATTAATGAATGGACATTAATGTAATAGTTAAGGGAAGTGTACTTACACTTATGTCTAGATGTTGTAAATAGATCTTGAGTGTTTCTCTCATCTGTAGTATGAAAAGGCATTTATGCATAATGAATGCAAGTAGGTAGATTTAATTTAATAGATTAGACAGTTTATAAGCGCAGGAGAGAAAACGGATATAGACACCCTCACCCTTGTATTATTGTAATTTTGGGGATGATCATTCAGATTTCATAAGCTGTAGAGCTGTAGCAGAGAGTTGTAGAGAAGAACCCATGTACAAGAGCACTTGAGTTAATATATGAAGCTTTGGCTCAACTTTCATGGTGTTATGATGCTTACTGTTTACATTTGTTGAATGGTATGTTTACAGTTGATTTGTTTCTTTGTTATGCATTTGTTATGATTATCAGGTGTGGAATTTTAGAATTTCAGTAATTCGGGGTTCGACATACCTGAAATTCCGATGACAAGGAACTGGGACTCTTTGCATTGAAAATCCCGAAGTCGCGAAATGCAGTGTGCCTTTGGTGTGGGATTTCGGCATTTTGTTTTTTTGGAGTTCAGGAAGTAGAGGAGGCAATGGCTTTGGAATCGAGAGTTTCAAACTCCTGATTTGCGAAATCCCGAAGAGGGAAAGGAAAAATTCCCGAAAAGTCGTGGAGCAATAGTTGTTAGCACCAGTCGGGTTTTGGGGTTTCGGGACTCAAGAGGTAGAGTTGCATGGTCAACGCAACTCCCAAAATTGTGAAAAGGGAAATGCCGAAAAGGTGGGTCCTAAGTCTCAGTCAGAAAGTATGTGCGACGGAAGTAAAAGGAGGGGTCAAGCTTCGGTGAAAATCCTGAAAGGCCATCGATCTCGCATTCCTTGGGACGTTGAGCCCATTTCGACATTCTAGCATTTCGGATTTCGGGGAATCATAAGGGAAGAGGAACAGTTGTTGGTTGTTCGCTCAAAGCCCCGAAAGCCGAAACTCATGTTCTTTTCACATTGGAGGAGTCAACCTTCATTGACGTTTTGCATTTCAGCATTTGCCAAGAGCTATGGAAATACATCGGCACTCTCCAACTCCCAAAACCCGAAATCCTTTGTGGCTTAAACAAAGGGTTTAATTAACCCTTGGTGTGGTTTTAGTGAAGATCTTGAGCAGATATCGGCCCAAGGGAAGGGGATTTGTGTCAAAGGAAGTGGAATATCCATGCTCCACTAAGTACATCTCCTCCTTGCAATCCATTGTGACCATATAAATCGTACACCTCTACATGTCTCTGTGAACTATCACTCACCACTATATGCCCCTGCATACTCATGTAATCTCCTGTATAATCCTACAACACCATGGATTCTGGGTGTACTACTGGTTCAACCTCTACATGAAGGTTATCCAATCCTAGAACACAAATGGAATTGTCCTCATAACTTCCTCTGGCTTTGGAGTCCCCATGCATATGTGAGTTCTCGATTGTCTCAAAACTTCTTGTGGAAGGTAGCTTCTATGACACATTGGCATCCTCCTATGTCTTTGGATCCTATCTCTCCATACTCATCAATGATCCTGTGTACCCCCTATGCTCCTCCATCAACTGGTTCTCCTTTGGTAGACCACCAACATCCTTTAGCAATGTGGTTGAAGGATATATTTGACTCTCTACTAAGGTAGATGTGGTGGATCTTTGAATAATATCCTCAAGGAGCTCCTCTGATCTGGATTCTTATTCTTGAAGGGATGTATGTCTGTCTTCCAATAATATTTGTGTACTCACCAACTCATGAGTGAGTCAGTCCACATCCAAATTATGCTCCCTCGGTGCCCTGTGATACATCTTACCAACCTCCAATAGGTAATCTCTATCCCTCAAAAAAAACTGGTAGTCGTCCCTCATCATATTAATTCTCTCCCTGGTAGTATGAAATTCATCAATGGAAATTCCCCCATATGAACTATCATGTTCCATCGATGCCCTATAATAATATCCTACCACCAATGTGTATGTGTCATCAATGCATCTAGTGGCTACCATGATCATGTCCTCACTGCATCTCAATTGTCCCATCAAGTGTCATTCCTTTTGATAACAATCCCACTGAGGTGCTACCTCATCCTCCTCACTGGTAGTGTCAAACATTTAATCCTCAACAACACTTTCCTAAAAATAAAAGGCACTGAGTTGCCCACTGCCCATTTTTCTATTGATTCCTTCTATAAGCCACTACACTCCATCACCCACTACTACCCCCATCTGAATCACATTATATCATGTATGGGCATTTGTATCCTCCTGTGCACTCACTCTAATAATTTTATCTACACCTGGATCCCATACAGATGTGTCCAGTCATGAGATATGGTCATCTCGACCAATAAAGAGTGCATCCTCATCACCGTAGACTAGTCCTAGAAGTGAGTATCCTATCAAACTGTCATCCTCCGCACCCTGATCTAAAAACTGAATCTCCAACAAAGGTGACTCACTCTCCTCATACTGATAGGTATGTGCGTCATAAAATAACTCCAATTCATGCCTCTCCTTCTGGATCTGCATATTCATTTATCCCTCATGTACAATCCCCACACAAGGCTACTCTACCATATGAAAAATTCCACTAATATCCTCATGTGTCGTGGCTATCATAGGTGTCTAAGAAGACAAAGAATGTGTCACAGTCATCATAGAAAACTCATCATCATCCATACATGACTTCCTAGACTCCATTTCTACACCCCAATATAGGTGATCCAACCTCCTAAACTCATGATGTCTAAGTGCTAACACATGTGAATCCTCACAAGGGTCACCACTATGATGAAGTGTTGAATCCTCAACACTTATTGATAGGGAAAATGAAGAACGTGTCTTGTCATCTTTTCAATCCAACTGTCCCTCAGATGTGAAAGAGTCACTAGCATCATCAGACTTCTCTAAATAGGAATCTATCATTGAATCCTCATGCATCTCCTCATCCTCACTGTCATAGTGCACCTTAACAATTTTCACCTTCCCTTTACCCCTACATCTGTGGTCTAGCTCCCAAGGCTCTTTGCAACTGCAACAAATTTCCTTGCTCCTAATGGGTGTGGGATTAATCTATGCTTCCTTCCATATAGATTCTCTAGATTTGTTTTCCTCTACTATGTTGACCCAATGTCTAACCTCATCTTTGCTCCATCTATATTTGTTTATGGACACAAGTTGTTGGAATGCCACTTGAGCCCTAAATCTCTCACTAAGGGTGTAATATTCCCTTTCACAATATGCAATTTCTCTAGGAAATTACAACATCTCCATCTCTCCTTATGAAAGACCCCTTGGGTTGGAAGGAATCTTTTCTCTGATACCACTGTAATGTTCCCAACCAAATCTGATTGGAACATTGGGTTTTTATTGGGTTTTATGAGTTTTTGATTGTGGCATTTCGTCAAACACCTTGCAGATTTGTATTCTTGAGTTGCGCTAGGATTTATGATGAAGGTTTTATGTGTGTTTTCAAACAACAAATAGTGAAGATATATAAATTTAATATAGTCAACAAGATACAAGATCAACAAGACAAGAAATAGCCATACATACCTCAGATCAGATTTTATTCATAATAATAGTTATCATCATACAAAATGGGACAGATATGGAATACATAGAGTGTATGGATGATAATGCCTCCAAGATAGAAGAGAATGATGAATATATTCTCCCCTAAAATTCCTCCAATACTGCATGAAAAATATATCTGATATCCAACCTATAATCTGACGACTGAAGGTGTCTACTCTCTAGAAAGTGTGTCGTCCCTAGCTGAAGCAATCCGAGAATTTAGCCTCCAAGTATATGGCCTCTAAGTCCTAAAAAAACATTCCAAACTATATATTAGGGACTAGGAAACCCCTACACCAAATATCCAAGTTGTTGGGAAGGTGATTCCCCTCCAAAACAAAATATCTCTAATGGACAGTGCACCCTCCTCAAGGGAAAACACATCCTACTTTATGATAGAGTGAAGGGGCTCAAGCATACCATCCAGTACAGATGAAAATAGGTTATAGAGTTATGAAAATCAATCCAAGGATGAGATATACTATGGTTCTAGCTCTCCCAATACAAATCGAATCTTCCTCCCTCAAGTGATGTTCCCCACATACAAACAATCTCCAACAAAATGCACCACCTCTCTTTGAACCTGTAGAATCCACCCGAGACTGAGATAGAACTGATGTAGAATGGTGAGGGATGAATATTCCACCTCCATGACTAATCTTGGACCAATTTGGGTATAATCCTTCACCACCGAGCTTATCTCTAGGTTTTGTTAAGCCAAAACTCTCAAAACCCCCAAGTGCATGGGCTCTCTAGCAAGAAGCTAGACATCAAAATGATATAACAAACTAATGAGAGAATATATCCCCCTATCTTTATTTTATCCTCCCTATTCACCTGGTCTCTCCAAGTGACTTTTACTTTACTTTATTATTAATTAATTAAATTACTTTAATTAATTAATTAACCATTTTACCTCTAAAAAGTGATTTATCCCTCCTTGTGGCTTGTCTGGCCACTGAAAGTCACTTCTCATCATCATATCATATAGTCTTATTCCTACCATTTCCAATGAGATATTACACTAATAGGTTCCTCCAAGTATTATTCCCAATATGACCTTATTAGTGAGTTTAATTAACATATAGCCCATACTAACTCAAAATTACGGAAATCGTAGGAATTCAATGGAACTAAAGAGAAGCTATGTGGAATGGATCATGATGATGAAATACAATGAGTGATGTAAGACAGGCCCAATAAACCCCATCAATATCTCATGTACTCTCTATCACCCCCATCTGGCTACCCTGGTCAATATAACACTTTGTAATATAATGATGTCTAAAAGTGGGGACATTATAGCTCCTTCCATGGTTTTGAAATATACCTGCCCAAAACTCCCACTGCATGTGGAATGTCTGATATAGTAAAAACCATTGCATACATCAAACTGCCAATTACACTCACATATGGAACATGAGACATGTCCTTCACCTCTTCATGTGACTTGGGACAATGATCCGTAGATAACTTTACATCAACTAGAATAGGGACCTTGATCGGTGTACATTCATGTATATTAAACTTCTGCAATATTGTCTCGACATATTTTATCTAATTTAATTAGAGTTTCCTTTTTTATATATATCTTTTAATTTCCATGCCCAAAATGAAATTTGAAGCACCAATATCCTTCATGTCAAATTTAGAGGACAATTGAGTTTTCACATCCTACATAATCTCCTTGTTGTTTCCTATCAACAACATGGCATCCACATAAAAGACCAAATAAATCAAATGATCACCAATTAATTTAAAGTAGAAAAAATGATCCTCTTTTCTTCTTTTGAATCCAAGTCCAATCATATAAGTGTCAATTTTTTTATAGCACATCCTTGGTGATTGTTTTAAACCATACAGGGACCTTTTCAACTTGCATAGAAGCTCCTTCTTCCCCTTCACAACAAATCCTTATTGCTACTTCATATATATTATTCTTCTAGATCCCCATGTATGAATGTTAACTTCACATCCATCTGTTCTACTTCAAAATCAAATGCAACAAGAATAGATAAAAACAACTTATAGAATTTAACTCGGCAACAGGAGAGAAAATCTCACCAAAATCAATTCCCTTAACCTATGAATAACCCTTTTCTACTAACTAAGCTTTGTATTTCTCCACTTTTCCTTCTGCATTCAGATTCTTTTTAAATACCCATTTGTTTCCAATGACCTTTCTTCCAGTCAAAAAATCCAATAGATCCCAAGCCTCATTAATATCCAAGGTTTCCATTTCTTCATCCATGGCCTTTTTCTATAGCTTTCCATCCTATGAATCGATTGCCTCCCTGACAGTTCTAGGATCATCATCAATAATCGACAAAGAAATTTTTTAAGGGAAATCATATGGAGTATAACTTTATGGTATCCTTCTTTATTGAACTAATCTCCTCAATATTGGAATATGTGGATCTTCTTCTTCCGATTCTCATTCTTTTGTAGAGTTTGATTCATCTTCCTTTAAATCAAATTCTATTTTCTCCAATTATTCCTTACTTGGTAGGACTTCATGTTTAACAACATCCTTCATTTCTCTAAATAGCACATCTCAGATATACACAACCTTCTTATTTTTTGAGTTCCAATTCTTATAACCTTTGAGACCATATTTATACACATAAAGATACACTTTTCAACCTTCTTATCTAGCCTACTCTTGTTTTCCATTGGAACATAAACTTAGGAATCACATACAAATACCTTGAGATCTATGAGAGATGGTTTCTTACCAGTCCATACCTTTTACGGAGTCTTGTCATCCAACACTAATGAGGGTGATCTGTTGACCAGGTAACATGCAATACCCACTTCCTTTGCCCATAATTATTTCCCTAACTCGACACCACTGAGCATGCACCTTCCTTTTTCCATCAGCATCATTTTCATCGTTTCTTCAAATCCATTATTTTGAGGTGTATATGGAGTATTCTTCTGCCTTGATATACCACACTTCTTCAAAAAATATTCAAATTTATTCCCATGGAACTCGCTGCCATATCTGTCCTCAACACCTTAATTCTTTTCTCTTTTTGATTCTCAACAAGAGCCTTAAACTCTTTAAACCTGTCAAATAATTCAGATTTCTTCCTGAGGAAATATATCCAAGTATTCCTCAAGAATTCATCTATAAATGAGACATATCACACATATTTTCCCAATGATGGAACCAACACAGGTCCAAATACATCACTATGAACTAGCTATAAAATTCCTTCTTCCCTCATTGCACCAGAGGGGAATCTTACCCGATTTTGCTTCCCATATACACAATGTTAAAAAAAATCAAAGTCCATAGTGCAGTTAGACATACATTCAACCATATGTTTACCATGTATTAGTCAAATATCCATCTCTCTGATATGCCCCAGTCTTTGATGCCACAAAATAACCTTTTCTGTAGAAACTGTAGGAGTTATTTGTTCTTCAAATCCAATATCAGGAACAATGGAGCTATTACAACCATCACTAATATTGTTTCCTTGCATCCTATATAGATTTCCAAACTGAACTCCCTTCAACAACACAATTTATCCTCAAACCATCCTATAAGTTTCCTTTTCAAATACTGTTTTTACCCTTGCATTGTCCATTTTTCTTACAAAATCCAATTTATGTCCAAACCTGGGATGTGCAGAACACTAGTTAGTTTTCTAATCATTACATATATGAGACTCAACCTTAATTTTACTCGTCCTATGATTCAGGTTGTCGATTCATGACCTAGGAAAACCTTACCTCCATCATATATTTCATATTCACATAACCACTCCCTGTGGGGAGTCATATGAAAAGATACACCTGAGTCAACCAACCATGCCTCATAATCGACATGTATGCTTGAATAATTCAATTACACATCCCCTCCTTCTTCCTTGGAGGTCTTTTCTTTTGTAGAAGGAGCTTCTTCAGGTCCCTTATTTTTTTCAATTTTGGATCTACACTGCTTCTTGTAGTTCCCTTCTTTTCCACATCTCGAGCATACCTTTAAATTTTTTTTAGGGGATTTAGATCTACCCTTAGACTTAGATCAACCACTTGAGGAATTATATATATTGATTTCCTCAGAGTGTCTGCTTGCAAATAATGCATCTATGCTTTGTCCTTCCATGTTCTTCTGTCTCATCTCCTCTGACAACAAGGATGAGATCACTTCATCAAACTTCAAGGAAGTTGTATTACTACCTATGGCTACAACTAGACTATCCCATGAGTCTAGTAAAGAGAACAATAAACCAATACACTTCTCTTCATCTGAAATTTTAATATCAATAGATACTAACTGATTTACCACAATGCATTTAAATTCTCTTCCACTGAGTCTCCATCTCTCATTCTTATGTTATATATATTATTTCTTGGGAAAATTTTATTTACTAGGGAATTAGACTGATACAACTTCCCCAACTTATCCCATAAATATTTAGTTATAGATTCTTATGACACATTCAATAATAATCAATCTCAGAGACACAGTCGAATTGTTCTCTTCGCCTTCCGATCCAAATTTTTCTAGTCATTTGTTGAAGTTCCAATCGGTGTAGTACTCGGATCCACTGTGATCAACTTATCTTAGTGCACCAACAGATATTCCATCTTGAGCTTCCATAGCTTAAAATTTCTCCCATTAGACTTCTTGATCTCCATTTTCAAACCACTGGCCATTTTGTTTCACCTGAAAAATGAATACCAAAGTTCTCCCACTGTAACAAGGCATATTATAGTCCCGAGCCAAACCCTTGACCAAAAACACATCCCCCTGAAGCAAAAAAAGCTCTGATACCAAATGTATATTTTAACCTTGTACAATTATTTACTGCATACATATTTTTAGTAAAAGAACACAAAATATACAATGGAAAATACAAACATTACATAGATATTTTTCCCTTGGAAACCCAAACCAGGAAAACAAGCACATTATATATACATTCATAGTGATACGTTGTTTACAATACAATATACATATAGGATGAAACGACATCCAAAACCCTAACCTAATGACCTGGATTATTCAACAACCATAATTCCTTAACTCAAAATAGAAAACCATCGGAAAAGACCATGTGTTGAAAAACTTCCCAACAATGGATGTGAAAATAGAGGCAACACAAAAAATGAGGAAAAATATGCGACATGTTTCCTAAGAAAAAGTCAAATTATAAGGGGTGCTTCTCCCAAACCCCCGCATAGGGGGGATATCATCCTCGAAGTCACTAGTCGTTTAAAGAATATAACACACCCAAAAGGAGGGAGTGGGCATCTTAACTGCATGCTCCTCTTTCTCTGCTAGGGAAAACATCAGTTTTTTCTCCTTGTCCTCCTCTATGAAATTCATTGTTGGTTGTCTTTATTCTCTTGTTTCATCTACAACACATGCTCCGGCCTCAACTGGGCTATGTGGCAGGAATAGCTCAATTCCCCCGATGATCATAATAATCCTTTGATCCTCCTTTGTCAACACTCCTTGTTGATCTGAACTCAACTCTGAGTTAATATCTTCTCCCTTGCCCACCTGGCAATATGGGATCTCTTTTATTCCATTTTGGCAGTGTATGATATCAACTGATCTCATCTCATTATCCCCCAGGCAATATAAAAATTCATCTCTTCCCTCCTGACAGCTTATGATACCTTTAACTGATCTTACCTCCTCCTCTTCACTGAGGTTCCTCCCAATCTCTGGCTCACAGATCTGAACCACTTCCTCTTCTATGCCACTGAGGTTTTCAACTTCCCTCAGCCACCTCCTTAATATTTGTTGCGACTTTCTGGCCAACAACTTTTGAACATGCCATTTTTCCTTCCTATTCAAAGGCCATTCATACCTATAGTGTAGCTTTGCCTCCTGCTACATCTTCAATGTCAGCCTCTCCATTTCAACTCTTATCTCCTTGAGCTCTTTATCCATTTTTTCTTTATTTTTCTACTGGCAGTTTGTTCCCTGACCACACTTATGGCCTATAGTATCCATTTTCCTTTTCCTTCTACCTACCCTCCTAGAAAGTCTGTGGATTACTCTGTAACTGAGAGAACCTCCATCTTATCCTACAACCCACCTGGTTGTTTTCTTGACTATTGCACACCTGCAAGAAATCACTTTCAAAGAGCATCAACACCTTGTCTTCAACTTCTCTTCCTTTTTCTATGATCTGCAGATAAATTTTAAGCTCTAATACCACTCCTGGTGCAAACCCCCTTCCCTCCAAAGGGTTTCTTGACATCCCGGTCTTGGATCGTTTGAAATAATGAGTTAGAGCAACTCCTTGGGTCCCTACGAGCAACCGAAACCACTCTACCCACACATAGGTCATGTTCTTAAGAGACCATGGGTATGACCGTGGGTCTGTCCTTTTGTGATTTGGACTTTGTGGATATCTTGAATCTGTCCCTCAGCCTTTCTCTAAGCGCTCTTCTCCGAGTTTATGAACTCTGGCCATGCATCTCCTCAAATATGCTAACCCCCCTATGGTTCAGGTTTTGTGACCTTGCGATACTCTTGGTCTCTCACCTACAACCCTCTGAACTTTTGATTCCCGAACTCTTGGATCCGTTTCCATGTTCTCTCCTTGCGATCAACGATTGATATCAAACCGCAACTTCAAAATTCACAACTTTTCTTTCAGAAATCCTTCAAAATTCTCGAACTCCAAATTGTTGAAACACCTTACATCTATCCTCCATGTCTCTCTTCCATATCTGATGGTATGGAATCGTTCGTCTCCCTCTGAAACGAATCTTGCCCATTGGATTTTATGGAAACTTCGGGACTTCTCTCCTCGAAGAGTTTCCACCACTCTCCCTCCTGATCTTTACTTCTTCAATTTCCTTTTGTTCCTATGAACGCTTCCTTCGACACTCAGTCAAATTTTTGACCTATGCACACTTTGCAATGGGTCTTCTTTCATGCTCAACTCCCTCTAATATTTTAGTTCGAAACTTTGTCACACAATACTTGTGGATGGTTATGCACTCCTTGCACATATAATTTTCACACCATCTCTTCTGAGATTCGAGTCAAAACAGACTCAGTCACACAATCCTTTCAGACACTATGCACACCTTGCACTCGCTAGATGCCCACCTGACAGAGTCGTTCAAAGTATCCAACAAATCTGATTGTGCTTCCTCTGCACAGTCTTTCCTCTAGAGTATTTAGTAACTCTCATGATCCTCATGATATTGCAAACTATCATGGTGCTCCCTCCTGGAACGTCCTCTCCTGAATTCGAAGAAGAAATCAAAGACACACTCCTTGTGTTGGCTCACAGAGTCTCCATTACTCTATCGTGCACTCCTTGCACTTAACCAAGAGAACCCATAACGATTCAACAAACTCAGAGACATATACGGAAGTCTACCTATCACCTGCAGATGGAATCTAACATACATCTGCAATATACATTAATAAAGACACACAGATAACATCCATTCATAACTATATAAGCACACACAGAATCATATGCAGGAAAAATTTATTTTTGTATATCTCTCAATGTCTATAGATATGTCTACAAAGGATGGACTACAACAGAGTCTTAACATTCTCCCCTCTATATGCTCTCTTAGCTTCTTCTTTTTTTGGAATTAGATACAAAGATCCTTTTACAAAAGAAGGGCTCTTCGAGCTCTCCCTCCAAGATACCTAACTCTCATTAATTATATTGAATTGCATTCAATGGCCATCTAGTCTGAATTGGATCGATATCTTCATCATCTTGTCAACCATTAAAGGAGGCCCCATTTACAGCCTGTAAAAATGCATCGACTTGGATCTTCAAGCCTTACAACATTGAATTGCATTAAATATTACATTTGAAATTTAAAATGAGGGAAAAACGAGAGGGCTAGCGCCTCTCCTCTCCTTTAATGCGCTTTTATGTGTTGGGATGTTGGCTCATTGCTTAGCTGGAGCGATGCTCCTGCGTCATAATCCACTGCTGTGAAAAATTCATGAGCTCCTACTCATGAGCTTCCCAGCTCTTTTGAAATCCTCCTAGATCCCAAAAGCTCCTTTGAAGATATCCTCCTTCTCCCCTCCTTTGTTTCTCCTACTTCTTGATCCACATGGATATCTATGGCCACCCACCTTTTCTGGCTGGCTCAAAATAGTTTTCTGACAATTTTGGCAATTTCCTATTTTTAGCAGTTTTTAACTTCCAGAGCCATTTTGAGGGCCCAAATGAATGTTTTTCGAGATAAAGTTTCTCAATTATATCCAAAGGAATTATTTAACACCCAAAATGAATATTCTCAACGATACCTTTCCAACGAGCTATCACACGCCTAAAACGAAGATCGTATGCAAAAGTTACGACCCCGGGAAGTTGATGTACTCACTTACCCAAACGGGGCCCACATGAATTTTAACGCTTCATCTCCTAGGGTTAGGTTTTTGGATGTCTAGGATTTTTGGCATTCCTTCTTATTATAAAAAGGCCTTCATAGCCTCATTGTAATCATATTCTTTTGAATGAGAGTAGTCGACACATCTCTTCTCAGAGATAAGCTGCCACCATTCTAGCGAGTCTTTCACTCTGTATTTTTACAGTCTTGTACATTTATTTCATTAATAGAAATCGTGTATTACTGTATCTTTGTGTTTATGGTTGCATCTCTGATACATTTATGTTATATTATTGGATATCTACGATATCTCTGTGAATTTCTTTATTATATCTCTGCTCTCATTTCGTGCCGAAAATAATCTGGATCACTGCTTCCCTACTGCTTTTGCAGGCTCCTTTCTGCCCAGCTTCCTCCTGCGGGCATTTTTCTGTGTTGACCGCAGCATCAACTCTCTTATCTCCTCAATCACCTCTTCCATTTGTTTTGTTGGATGACTTCTTATTCCATGTAGAGTGATCTATTGCATCTCCTCATTTTCAATGGGTAGATCAAACTAATCTCTATTGATGCCTTCATCTCTTGTGGGCTTAGATTGCCACTCTGATGTAGACTCCATTTCTATAGTCTCATCACTGAGTTGTTTCTCAACTTATTCCTCTGACAGATTTTCTTCTTCTAGTTCTCCTTGTGCTAGTTTAGCTCCATCTTCCTCCAGCTACTTCTCATACTTGCATGTCTCCCCTGGCATGGTTGTCTCATGGAAACCATCTTATAGTTCTGGATTGTCCAACCAATCCTCTAACATCCTCAAATACATCTCCCATGGAGTGAGCATCTTAATTGCATTATCCTCTTTCTCTACCGAGGAAAACATCAGTGCATGCTCCATCTCCTCCTCTATGACAATCACTATTGGTTTTATTTCTTCTGTTGTTTCATATGCAACACATGTTCTGGCCTCAACTAGGCTATGTTGTGGGAATACCTCAATTCCCCCAATGATAATAATACTCCTCTGATACTCCTCTGTCAACACTCCTTGATGATCCAAACTCACCTCTGATTTCATCTCTTCTCCCTTTCCCACCTGGCAATCTAGGATCTCTTTTCTTCCCTCCTGGCATTCTATGAGATCAACTGATCTCATCTCATTGTCCCATTGGAAATCTGAAAATTCATCTCTTCCCTCCTTGTTACACCTCAAAATTACTCACTTCGATAGTGTCACAAGTGTCGTCATTACGAGTTTTGTAAGTGTTGCATCTTGTCCACAAGTGTCACATCCTGACTATAAGTGTTGTAAGTGTCAAAAACATCATACTTCCATCTTGAATATGTCATGCCTCTAACAACATCATGAAGACACTTAAGACACCTCAAAGTTTAGTTTGGAAGAAGAGAAATCACTTGACAAGAAGTACAAGCCTTTTGACATTGACAAAACCACAAAAAAATGGATTTTGGAGAGGATCGCTCCCCTACCCACTTTCAGGGAGTGTTGACGCTCCTTGAGCCTCTCCGGGGGAGTGCTTGAGCGCCTTGTGGACCCTTATGGGGGAGTGATATCCTATTTTTAGCAAATTCTAGGTTTGTCGAGGCAAATAAGGGAAGAATCCCTCAATTCTTGAAGGTAGTTGGATTTGAATAGATGGTCAAGGCATGATCTTAGGGGAGATCCTCAACTGAAGGAGATGAATCCTCAACTTATCCCAAATATCTCTCAAGTGGTTGGACCTCTACAAGGTTATATAATGAGGCCTTCTCATGGTGAAAGGCACAATGGAGATTGGGAATTACATCAAACTTATGATCTCATGAGGGAGATTCCATAAAAGCAATCAATGGAGATTATTTGAGCAAAGGGGTTGGACAAGGAGAACTGGAAGAAGTTGCTCCACCTTCATTCAAAGGATTGTAAGTACTTTTACTTGTTCTCATTAATATAATTAATGCTTGGCCTATTTCTTTCAAACTTGTGCTTGTTTCATATGAGTTTGTCTGCAGTAGATGGATCTATGCTTGAGCTAATCTCAGAAGTGTTATAAAAAAAGGACCGCGAAGCAATAAAATAAAACAAATAAGGAAACAAAACATAGAAGATACATAATACAAGAGAGACACATATTTACGTGGTTCACCCAGTGTGGGCTACATCCACCAAAGAAATTTCCAGGTCCTTTCTTTATTATTATCCAACAAATGAAGGGATACAACCTACAACAAAACCCATTATAACTTCCTCTTCTTTATCTCACAATCTCTTCACTCAGAATACAATACTCGCCAACATACATAGCCATAATAATTTTCCCTCATAAAAGAGGGTTGCCTTCTAGGGAAACAAACCCTAACATAATCTCTATCGTTAGATCTGCGACCTTATAATGAAATTACAATATACTTTTACAAGGTAATTTTTTCTTCGGGGGCTACACCCCCGAGCCCGCTTGCCCCCAGACCCCCCAGCTGGGGGGATAGCCCCCCCAGACCCTGCAGAGGAGGTACCCCCCCTCTTC
>SNQJ01S0019607.1:73276-107077 GCA_010110895.2 Picea sitchensis
CACCGATGCTTCCAGGCTCAGTCGTATCGTTCCTAGAGCCTTTCTGTCAAGAATCTCCCATTCTTTGTCCTTCATGGTCGTCGGCTTCTTTGCTACTCCGCCCAATTGTAGGAATAGATCCTTCTGATATAAATAGTCTTCCATCTACATCTTCCATAACTGGTAGTTTTGGCCATTAAATTTCTCGACCCTAAACTTTCCATCTTCCGACATTGCTCCCACTCAAACCATGAACCCTCTTTTCCTACGAGTTACCTTAAGTTCTTATACCAGTTGTTAGAAAAACAGGACCGCAGAGCAATAAAATAAAACAAATGCGGAAACAAAACATAGAAGATACACAATACAAGAGAGACACAAATTTACGTGGTTCACCAAGTGTGGGCTACGTCCACTAGAGAAATTGCCAGGTCCTTTCTTTATTATTATCTAGCAAATGAAGGGATACAACCTATAGCAAAACCCGTTGTTACTTCCTCTTCTTTCTCTCATAGTCTCCTCACCCAGAATACAATACTCTCCAACATACATAGCCGCAATACATTTCCCTCATAAAAGAGTGTTGCCTTCTAGGGAAAAAAACCCTAAAATAATCTCTATCGTTAGATCTGCGACCTTATAATGAATGGTCCAGATTTATAATGAAATTACAATATACTTTTACAAGGAAATTTTTTCTTCGGGGACTCCACCCCCGAACCCCCGCTGGGGGCCGGCTTGCTCCCAGACCCCCCAACCGGGGGGATAGCCCCCCCAGACCCCACAGAGGAGGTACCCCCCCTCTGCACTCCCCCGCATGAAAGAGTTTACATACTTCTAGGGTGTAAATACTTCATGGGGTATAAACACGGCTAAAAGTAAAAGACCTATAAATCAGGAAGGTAATCAGGCTCCGCGACCAACAAGTAGAGTAGGAAGTCTTTTGTACCTTTGTTTGTTTTGCAAGACCTATCAGGGAGCTCAGAATTAAAGCTCAGAAAGGACTTTGTAAGGACAAACGTCACTAATAAGGTACATACCTTTCTCCTTCTCTTTCATTCATTAGCTTGATAGGATCTAAAAGGAATTCAGTGTCCATGTTAAGCACTTTTTTGTCTTGGTCTTAAGAGTCTAGAGACCAAGAGGGAATCCACTTGTCCGTAGGTGGATTCACCTACAAAAGAAATCGGTGACTCCACTAGGGATGGATCTTTGATTTTTTTTTCCATTCCAAGATCTTGTTTTGGCCCTTTTCCCACTGATTTGATCTTCTCCACATTGTCTTTTTATTCTTAGATTTGTTTGATTGCCTCATTATGTCATCATGATCACCCTGATTTACTAAATGTCCTTCATTTTTTGAGTTTTTGGACATTTTTCTGAGTTTTTGGAGCAGAGCGCTCCCCCCTGTTGCTTTCAGAGAAATAGCACTCCCCCGTAGCCTTACAAAGAGCACTGGAATGATCTGGTCCCCCTTACACCAAAGCGCTACCCCATTTTTGTGAGAAATTCTCCATAATTTTCATCTTCTTAAGCTATTTCTGGGTTTTGCCATTTTCTTAGGGTCCCATACTCTTAGTCCATCTTGATATTGGCTTTCAAACACCCTTATTTATGAGAATTCATCCTCTTTTGTTTGGTATTTTGACATCTTCTTTCCCTGCCTTGAAACCACTCTTTGTCTTTTCTGACCTACAGTTAACTTGTTGTTTTCTTCTCCTTTATCTGACTAAGTGAAAACTTTTGTGAGGAAATCCAATGGTCTGTGAACTTTTCATTTGATCTTTGAGGTCAACTTTCCATCATTTCTCTTTTGTTTGATATTTTTGGTTCTTGTTTGCAATTTGGTTATCTTTCTCCTTCTTGTCTATTTCACGACAAGAGTGTATTTTTTGTTTTGTGTGAAGTTTTTCTTCTGATTGTTTAATCTTGAAGTCTGATTGACGTTTTGAAGTATTTCATCTGATTATCATTCACATATAAGAAAAAGGAMATATTTTAGTGATTGGTTTGGATATTAGAAGGCATTTCTGAAATTTTTAGCATTGCATCGGATTTGAGTGAGAAACAAATTGATTGAGGACATTGCATATTAGTGTTTGATAGTGAAAACAACTTTTTCTCTTTCTCTTAAATAGCCTATCATCAAAAGAAATGATTTCTTATCATCTTCTTGTGCATTTTTAGGAATTGAGTCATCATACCATTAGTTTCATTGTCATACATCCTTTGAGTAAAGAACAACCATAAAAACAACGCTAATTAAAAATTATCTAGAACATTTTTGTTTTTGGGATCTTCCACCAACATTAGACTAGGATTAGCACTTTGGATTAGGTTGTGAGTACAAATATCCAAAGTTTTGAAAATGAACACTAGCATCCTGAGATAGGGAGAGTCAAATATAATTATCGTATAGGCTTTCTGGGATCCCCCTCTCACACAGGGGTTACACACGAGGTTTCATTCGGGTGAGTTATGAAGATTATCCCTCTGTGGTTCAATTGTTTATAGTGGTCGAATCGTATATTGGGGGTCACTTCAAGGTATACCCATGATTATGTGTGGGATCCTCTCGAGTTGATTTCAGACTTGTTATCCTGCCCATACGTTCAGATTTAACTATCAACTGTACCCACCCAGGGGCTGACTGCGAGTTGGTGTTTGTAGTTTCCATAATAATTAGGTACTTACACGAGGCGACAGTGAAGGGAAGCCTCACTGTACCTAGGACAAACATTGATCAAACTCACTCATACTCCTTGGAGGGTAAATCCACAATTACTGCATGGAAACTTGCACCAAGGTGAAAGTTCATTAAGTAGGTCACCATTGTAACTGTTCCACCATATCCTAGCCCCTTCTTGACTTGATCACGTGACGTTGGATTTCATCACCAACTAGTACGATCATCGAGAGAAGTTTTGTTTGCTTGGTTTTGTTTCCTATATTTTATTAGCATATGCTGTTTCTTTTTGTTAGTTGGCCCTAGATTTTCAATGTGTACTGTTATTCTCCAAAATTGAGCCTGTAGAGGATAAATATCTTCACCGATCATGCAGGATGCAAGGGATACCTCCAGAAGGCTACCAACCCTTACCTCCTAACCCTCCAATAGACAACTACCGTGGAGACGTACAAAATCAATCTGATGCTAGAAGTGTTGTTGCTCCCCTGTTAGATAAATCAGAAGGCTCTTTGGTTACAGTTGAGAATCCCACTCCCCTCACTACATATGTGTTGGTAACCCCTCTCGAACCACTTTTTCTTTGTTTGGACTCCCTTGGGAACGTCATAGACGAAGAGGTCCCACAGTTACCTATGAGAGATTTTACCGAGACATATATGAGATCCACAAAACCAACCTTCGGTGATGAGTATAGGACTCTTGTTCGTCCTACCACTAAAGTAGATACAAATCCCACACCTGCTCGTTCTGTATGGAGGACTTCATCAGGACGCAATCTCTATGAGCATTTTGAATCCTTTTGACAACCCTTCAATCCTCATGACCCTCCTATTGAAAGTGGGCCATCTAGTCAAACTATGAATCACCCCATCGATCAAGTCATTAAACCAACTGTTGCATCAACACGAGTCTATCCTAATGCTAGAATTATCACCTCTACGCATTCTCGAGGCACTTTGATTCCTACCCCCACTTTTACAAACTTTCACTCTACAACTCCACATGTTCCACACGATTCTGCTAGGACATCTTTTCACCCAAGAATGCATACCCTTGCTAACCAAGTACAATCGACTATAGGGAAACCACCATCTAGCAGACTTGTCCCTCCTAGAATACCACCATCCTATGGCAGGCCTACCCCTCTCGGGGGACAACCCCCTTTTTATGTTCTTCCTAGAGGTAAACCTCCCTTTTCCAGTCATACCCAGGTCATTAATCCACCACTAGAAAGGGGGCAACCTTCGTCTGCTATAAACCCTTCACAATCCTAGGGAGTATCTTTCGGAGGCACATTTACCCAACCCCATGTTGGGGGGCACTTATATCATAACCCACAAGGAGGAGTATCAAATCATGTTCCTTTCAGACCGTCTTATGGACAACCTTATCCAGGCGGCATTCCAAACACCACCTAGAGTCCTCAAGGACACAACCTTATCCTCCCCATGGGTCTAATGTGTATTCGCCTCTGGGATCTACTCATTACCCTCCTCAAGGGATCAATCTCATTCACTACTTTGGCCAGTTATTCTAGCAAAACTTCCTTCTAATATTTGAAAATTTGATGGAAAATCTAGAGAAGATCCAAATAACCATGTGATGACTTTCCATTTGTGGTTTTCATCAAACTCCCTCATGGATGATTCCATACGTTTGTGTCCTTTCCAGCAAACACTTACTGGCTTTGCAACAAAGTGGTATATTGAACTACCATGTGCTTCTTTTCATGATTTCAATTCCCTTTCCATGTATTTCCTCACACACTTTCAACTACCTATTCTCTATGAGATGGGTACTAAATTCTTGACCTCCCTTTGTCAAACTAACTCCGTGCATATCTCTAACCATATTCATGAGTGGAGACAATGACAAAGGATGATCAAGGTAATCATTCTTGACATATTATTGGCGGAATGGTTTACTAATTCACTTTTACTCCCGATCGCTCGTGATTTCGCTATGGGTGGCGCGGTCACCAAGGAAATAACCATTTGTCAGGCTCAGTACTTAGATTTGGTTTATTCATAATCTGGTACTTTGTAGGATTTTCTTCTGAATGCTTCTCAAGCTAATATCGATCCATCCAAGCTGTCATCCTCATATCATGCGGACGGTGTTATCGGTTCCGTCAAAACTCAATCTACTTCCCAATCAACCACACTCTCCTCTACCACCCCCCAAAATCAGATCTTTGAGGTGAATGAAATTAAATCTTCCCCTTCACAACAATCCGGAGGTGAGAAGAAGACAAACAATAAATAAAAAAATACTAATAACAATGAAAAACCAAAAAATCAAGCTCAAACAGCTTCTACCTAAAAGCAGCCACAACGGAAATTGAAATTCTTGTGTATCATTTGTGATGACGATCACTACACTCGAGACTATCCATATTGCAATGAAGTGGCCAAACTTTTCCAGGGAAATTCACAACCCGTTGTGCTTACTCAACCTTTTCCACATCATCAATCCATGGTTGCTCAAACCCCCTCTCCTGGGGGAAGTTCTATCCATCCTCATGATGAGTCCTCGACGAGTGCACATATTTATATGTTTAATGGGATTAATTTGAACACTTTCTCTAAGACATACGACACACCAAGTAACCTTGACAAATGAAAAGACACTAACGGTACCGATACTTTACCGGATCCATCACCATCCTTCGTTAGTCCTCCATCGGCTAATCCTCCGTCTGGACCACTTCAGATTGAGAAACCTACATTTGAATCTACCTTATTCCCTCCTAATAGCACTATCCACAAAGCTACCTTTAATCCTAGCTCACATGCCGCCTAAAACTACAACATTGTTGAATATTTGGCTCAAGCACCGTGTGCTATGTCTGTGTTAGAAGTTCTACATCACTGGCCCAGTCAACGTAGAATGCTCTTGGATGTTATCGGTGTTGTTGATCCCGAGTCATCCAATCATATCATGTTTAACCTGGATAATTATGTGTCTCAACTCTCCCACCAACTTTATTTCCAAGTTGATGATGTTGTTCATAATCAACAAATCCATTGAACTATTCTGGATGAGGGAGCCTCAACTTGTTTCATGTCTTTAGCATGTTGGAAAGGTTTAAATTCACCCTCAATTTCTATCCTCATGGACTTTTACAGTCCCTGCCTATCCAATTGGGTGGAAAAACTGTCATTGTTGATGTCGAGGTGGTCAATGCTCCCATCAATTACAACTTGTTACTTGGAAGAATTTTGTTTTATGCTATGACTATTGTTGCCTCATCGGTCTTTCGATGTGTACAATTTCCTCATCAAGGAAAAATTGTCACTGTTAATTAGTTAGATTTATGCATGACTGATGCTTTCACTCTTGCTACCAACAATATTTCTTTCTTGGGATACCACAAGATCACGTATGAAAGCATTGTTGTTGGCTTACTGAAAGATTCTAGCCTCATGGGTACCTTCCCTACACCACTTCCATCAACTACACATCATATTTCCATTGTCAATATGATTTCGACCGCGTCTTATCAATCTTTGGAATCATATGACCCTTGGATTGTACCTAGTCCATTGGACTTCGATGCACTAGGTGACACCATGCCACTTAGTCCAGTTGAAACATCATACGTTTCTATCCAATCTTCTTCTCCCTCATTGGATGACCAACATCTATTGGCACCCGAAAGTTACTCGATGTTATCATGGTTAAGTTCCTTGTCATCTGTGATCAACTACATTTCCCCAATTTTTCTTTCTGATGAATCTATTAAGGAAATGTTGAGCATTGACGAGCTACCTCAGGATGATAACCATCATCGATCCTCTTTTCTTCCCCCTCGTGAAGAAATTTGGGCAGATATACACTCTATCTCCCTCCTGCTATTGATTTTCGATCATCTCTCATGCCTTCAACTTCCGACAACTTGGATCCCGTCATTGACATGGTGATCTCTTTGGTAGGGCTATTGGAGCCTGATCTCCTTACCCCTGTCATGACCCTTGACATGTATTCCTTCCAGAATGATTTTCTTCCATCCAGTGAAGATCTCTTGGAAGCCATGACCGAGTTTTGTCCCTTGACATGGTGTTCTTCCAGAGATTTATTCTCTTGGAAGCCATGATCAAGAAGAGTCCACGAGAATAGTTTCTTTTCTCTGTAGCAAGCTCGTTAAAAAATGAAACAGAAGTCACGAGCATATTTTTCTCTTCTCTGTGGAAAGCTCGTTAAAAAATGAAACAAAAGATTTGAGCATAGTTTCCTCTCTGTCGCAAGCTCGTTAGAAAATGAAACAACAATCTGGGGATTGAACCTGGAGCCTTGAGCATAGTTATTTTCCTATGTCAAGCTCGTTAAAAAATGAAACAGTCACCTCTCCTGTCAGGTGAAGTCTTTCTCTATATCTCATAGATGTTGAGTCGAGTCTTTCGTTAGCTCTCATATTTGAACCTTCATTTCATCCACATGTATCCTTTTTCTCCATCTAGTACAAAAATTAGTGACAACCTCAGATTCAGTGAATGAATTGAAGCTTGGAGGGCATGTCTCCATCCTTTTATGATCATTATGGAGTTAAGCCAATAGCTTTCAAGATGGGGGCATACCGATCTTAGTCTTTATTCTTTCTCGTGCTCGTAAATACATGAGAGTGAAATCGGCTAAACTTTTATCTCTTTTTTGGACTCGCATGGAAATACGAAAAAGGAACCCCTTGGAGTCATCTTTGAGCAATTTTCATACTCTCTAAACATGAAAATATTTACGACTGATCTTGCTTCCTTTCCCACTCATTAAAAGGTTTGAAAGGGCATCTTTCGAGTGATAATTTATCTCTTTTTCAGCCATGCGAGACTAACATTATAAAAAAGGACAACATTGGAGTCATCTCTAAGTTGTTTTTAGACTCTCTAAATATGAAAAACCACCGAGTTTACCTTCTCTAGACTCGTTAAACAATCATACATTGAAGGGCCCATACGGGACCAAACCCTTACTTCTTCTAGTTCATTAAACAAAGGAAGAGGGACTTACCGAAGGTGAGTCATATCGAGCATGTGTTACCCTCCTCGATCTCATTAAGTTAAAAAGAGGTACTCGTCTATCTAGATGGGGGGAAAATTGAAAGAAGAAAGACAAACAATTTTTGAGAACACTACCAGTAGCTCTTACGGTCACCCTTGAACACGACACTTCATCTTTACACGCATTTTAATCTGCTGAACCTCTGCATTGAGCCAATACTTTGAGTTTCTTTTACTCCTTTGGGTCACTTGATGAAAGTCATAGCATCCACTGCATCATCAAGTTTTGGTCCATGTCAAGTTTTTGTTAATGTGCCTCAGTGTTCAAGGGAAGTATCTGCCTCAAGAGTCAGTCATCACAAATATCATGTTTCAATACCCATGTCAGTCCATATTCATTCGATCTACCAATTACATCTATGTGTTTGTTTCATGTCATTGACGGGGGATACATCAAGGCCTTCCTTCGACGAGTCTATTCCTTTCGATTTCAACACATTATCTAGGGACTCAGACTTAGAAACCAGTTAGTACATTGGGACCTGCATGCCTCAATGGCAGGCCTCCTCATGTCTGACAATGGGTTTACATCATTGACCTATAATCAGATTATTCCACAGATGTTTGACTTCATCTCATCTATTCACATTCATCATAATGTACTAGAGTACCTTGGGAATCATTGACATCAATGGTGATTTCCCTCGCGCTTGTTAACGTTTTATATCATTGACTGGTAATCAAGTGGTTTTTTCCATGTTCAACATCAAGACATCTATTCACATGGTTAGATTCGTACTACATAAGGATCGGTAAGAAGACCCTGGGTTGATTCATTACTCTTATATGTACTTTTCCCAGGTTGTGAAGGAGTTCTCTTGAACTATGACACATATACTGTTACATAGATCCACTTTGTATTAGTCGTGGCTATGTCTTGTCATTTCATAGATCCACTGTGTATTCTACATGGCTACGATCAATTCAGGCCATAGGAGTATATATCGACATTGTATCTGCAGTGGCTATACCATTTTTTCAATATAATTATGGATCCGTAGTGTATTTTATGGCGGTCATACCTAAAAAGTCTTTATCACTCAAGCATAGGTACGCCTGCCTTGGGTTTGAACATGTCATAATATTTGTTTGATGGTTGTGTGTAGATTTTTTCAGTTTCTCTACGTCCATACCCTTCCTCAAAAAATTCTACAAAGTACTTCAGTTATCATCGTCTTCTAACTTCATACTTTGGGGGGCAATCTATTACACCTCAAAATTACTCACTTCGATAGTGTCACAAGTGTCGTCATTACGAGTGTTGTAAGTGTCTCATATTGTCCACAAGTGTCAAATATTGACTATAAGTGTTGTAAGTGTCAAAAACACCATACTGCCATATTTCATATGTCATTCCTTTAACGACATCATGAAGACACTTAATACACCTCAAAGTTTAGTTTGGAAGAAGAGAAATCACTCAACAGGAAGTACAAGCCTTTTGACATTGAGAAAACCACAAAAAAATGGATTTTGGAGAGGATCGCTCCCACACCCACTGTCAAGGAGTGTTGGCACTCCCTGACCCTCTCTGGGGGAGTGCTTGAACATCCTGTGCACCCTTATGGGGGAGAACTACCCTCTTTTTAGCAAATTCTGTGTTTTTTGAGGCAAATGAAGGAAGAGTCCCTCAATTCGTGAAGGTAGTTGGATTCGAATAGATGGTCAAGGTATGATCTTAGGGGATATCCTCAGTTGAAGGAGAGGAATCCTCAACTTATCCCAAATATATCTCAAGTGGTTGGACCTATCCAAGGTTATATAAGGAGGCCTTCTCATGGTGAAAGGCACAATGGAGATTGGGAATTACATAAAACTTATGATATCATGAGGGAGACACCATCAAAGAAATCAATGGAGTTTATTTGAGAAAAGGGGTTGCACAAGGAGAACTGGAAGAAGTTGTTGCACCTTCATTCAAAGGATTGTAAGTAGTTTTACTTGTTCTCATTAATATAGTCAATGCTTGGCCTGTTTCTTTCAAACTTGTGCTTGTTCCATATGAGTTTCTCTGTGGTAGATGGATCTATGCTTGAGATAATCTCAGTAGAGTAGGAAGTCTTTTGTACCTTTGTTTGTTTTACGGGACCTATCAGGGAGCTCAGGATCGAAGCTCAACCAGGACTTTGTAAGGACAAACATCGCTAGTAAGGTACATATCTTTCTCCTTATCTTTCATTCATTAGCTTGATAGGATATAAAAGGAAGTCAGTGTCCATGTTAAGTGATTTTTTGTCTTGGTATTAGGAGTCTAGAGACCAAGAGGGAATCCACTTGTATGCAGGGGGATTCACTTACAACACTCCTGGCAGCTTATGAGACATTTAACTGATCTCACCTCCTCCTCTCCATCAAGGTTCCTCCCAATCTATGGCTCACAGATGTAAACCACTTCCTCTTCTATGTCACTGAGGTTTTCAACTTCCCTCAGCCACCTCCTCAACATATGTTTTTGTTTTCTTACAAACAACTTTGGAACATGCCATTTTTCCTTCTTGTTCATAGGCCATTTAAATATACAGTGTAGATTTTCCTCTTTATGTATCTTCAATGCTAGCCTCTCCATTTGATCTCTTATCTCCTTGAGATCTTTGTCCATTTCTTCTTTACTTTTCTACTAGTGATCTGCTCTCTGACCACACTTATGGCCTATAGTAGCCATTCTCCTTCTCCTTCTACCTACCCTCCTGGACATTCTTTAGATTACTCCACAGCTGAGAGAACCTCCATCTTCTCCATAACATGGATGTTTTCTTGATTGTTTCACACCTGTAAGAAATCACTTTCACATAGAATCAACACTCTGTATTCACTTTCTCTTCCTTTGCCTACGATCTGCAGACAAATTTTAAAATATGATAACACTCTTGGTGCAAACCCTCTTCCCTCCAAAGGGTTTCTCAACCTCCTGGTCTTGGATCATTCAAAATACCGATTCAGAGAAACTCCTTGGGTCCCTATGGGCACCGGAAATCACTATACCAACACACATGTCCTGTTCTCAAGTGACCACGACTAAGACCGTGGACCTGTCCTTTCGTGATTCGAACTTTGTGGATATCCCGAATCCTTCCCTTTGCCTTTCCCGAAGCACTCTTCTTTGAGTTTACGAACTCTCACCATGCGTCTCCTCAAATATGTTGGCCCCACTATGGTTCAGGTTTCATGACCTTGCGAGACTCTGGGTCTCTCACCTGCAACCCTCGAAACATATGATTCCCAAAATCCTGGATCCATTGCCATGTGCTCTCCTCGCGATCAATGGATGAGATCAAACTGAAGCTTCAGACTTTGTGAATCTGCTTTCAAAAAGCCTTCAAACTTCCTGATATCCAAAGTGTTGAAATGCCTTACATATATCCTCTGTGTACCTCTTCCATATCTGATGATGTAGAATCATTCGTCTCCCTCTGACACGAATATTTCCCACTATCTTTTATGGAAACCTAGGGACTTGTCTCCTCTAAGAGTTTCCACCAATATCCCTTCTGATCTTTACTTCTTTGATTTCCTTTTGTTCCTCTGAACACTTCCTTCGACACTTAGTCAAATTTTCAACTTATGCACACTTTGCAACGGGTCTTCTTCCATGCTCAACTCCTTTTGAGCTTTGAGTTCGAAAATCTGTCACGCAGTCCTTATAGATTCTTATGCAATCCTTTCACATATAAGTTTCACGCTAGCTCTTCTGAGCTTCGAGTTGAAATAGAATCGGTCATGTATTCCTTGCATAAACTATGCACAGCTTGCACTCGCTCGATGCCCACCTGGAAGAGTCTTTTTGAGTATCCAAAAACTTTGACTGTGCTTCCTCTACACATTCTTTCCTCCAGAGTATTTAGTAACTCTGAGGCTCTTGCTGAGATTGAAAACTATCCTAGTGTGCCATCCTCACACATCCTCTCTTGAATTCGAAGAAGAAATCAAATACCCACTCCTTGCGTTGGCTCACAGAATCTCCATTACTCTGTTGTGCATTCCTTGCACTTAAACAAGAGAACCCAGAACAATTCAACAAACTCATAGACATATAGGGAAGTCTACCTATCACCTACAAACGGAATCAAACATACATCTACAACATACATTCATAAACACTCACAGATAACATTCATTCATAAACATATAATCACACACATAATCATATGCAGGAAAAATTGTTTTTCTATATCTTTGAATGTCTATACAAATGTTTACAAAGGCTGGACTACAACAGAGTCTCATCATTCTCCCCTCTACATGCTCTCTTAGACTCTTTTTTTTGAATCAGATACAAAGATATTTTTCCAAAAGAGGGGTTGCTCGATCTCTCCCTCCAAGCTACCTAACTCTCATTAATTACATTAAATTTCAATCAATGTCCATCTAGTCCGAATCAGATCTAGATCTTCATCTATCTATCAACCATTAAAGGATACCCCATCTACAGCCTGTAAAAATGCATTGATTTGTCTCTTTCATCCTTACAACATTGAATTGAATTAAATATTACATTTGAAATTTAAAATGAGGGAAAAACGAGAGGGTTGGCACCTCTCCCCTCCTTGAATGTGCTTTGATGTGCTAGGATGCTAGCGCATTGTTGAGGTTGAGCGATACTCCTGCATCATATATTATTGTAAACCTTTACCAATAAACCTGCACCAAACAACCTATACCAATAAACCCGAACCATGCATCAACCTGTACCTCAACCTATAATCAACCTATAACATAAACAAGTGCATCAACCATGCACCAACCTATACCAAACATCTTGTAATCAGCCTATACCATAAAGAAATGCATCCAACCATGTACCAAGTATGTACCAATCATGTATCAACTACTCATCAACTATTACTCATCAAGATGTACCAACATCATCAACTATACACCTCATGTATGTGCCAACTCATCAACTACTTGTCTCAACCATGTACTCAACATGTACATCAAACAAAATCCATCACCAATTTCATCATCCAAATCTAATTTGTAACTCTGTAATAGACCTGGTGTATATGATCACATACCCTCAAACCTTCCTTAACTTTAACAACAAGAGACTAGCATTTTCATCAAACTTTTCTTTAGTCTCACATGACTAGTTTTGGATTATTCAACAACCCTAACTTGAAATAATCATAACTATGTACCTGTAATGAATAAAGATCTGAAAATAGTACACAATTGTCGTCAGTGTGTTTTATGCAATTCCTCCAGGTGTCACTACTTGGAACCTCTCATAAAAGGAGTTATAAAACAAATGACATACCTTGTTGAATTATGGATTATTATAGAGAGAGAACTTGTAGAGAGTGCCTTGCATGAAATATTTCTTACCTAATTTGGATCTGTTATGAATACATTATGACATTTTTATCCGAAACACATGTTTTAGACTAGTTTAAGGACTAGCCACAAACCCTATTTTCCACGGAGTGTAACTCCTAAAATACAATGGCCCACAAGCTGAAATTCGTACCACAACTACTTGGATATGTTTTCTCGATGGAATATCAATTTCACGATATGAATCATCCTAGAAACAATGTTATTGCAAAAATGGTGAGATGACCTGTAAATAATGTACCTTAGAAAGCATCATCAAAATAATTTATCCTCCCTTGAATTTTGGCCTTCTTTACTTCACCTTCTCTATGGAATTTGTCTTAGATATCCTTTGGTTACCTCAATCACTTATAGATATTTAATATGATCAAGTGTGAATTAAAATGAGATAGCCTTGCCTCTTATTTATACTTTCACGTAGCTTCCTCAAGGGGTTACCTTTTAACCATTTTAACCCACTTTCTTTATTTTAGGGTTAACCAACTTCTAACCACTTGTCCAATTAGTAATTTATCCATTCACTTTATTATTTAAATAATTTATTTTGTATCCATTTTGACTTATAGTGCACTCATCACTTCATTTTACCTCAAGGGGATACCTTCTAACCATCTTAAACCACTTTCCTTATTTTAGGGCTAACCCACTTCTAACCACTTGTCAACTTAGTAATTTCTCCATTAACTTTATTATTTGAATAATTTGTTTTGTATTCACTTTGAATTATAGTACAATCATCACTTCACTTTATTATTTACCTTCTAAAAATCTCTTAAACCACTTTGACTACTTTGACCTTTTGGGGCTTCTAGATGACTCTTAAGGGTTCTCCAACTTCACATGAACATAACTCTCTAACCGTGAGGAGATATGTGACGTTCCACATACCGCTGGAAATGAAATGACATGTAGTATGCATATAGAATAGTATTGCCTACAAATATATGGAAAATCATACCGTTATCCATCAAACAATCTTGGGTTCATTACCGAAACCTAGGTTCTCCAACTTCTTTCAAGGGTTGACATCAATGCCAACCAACCTTAATCAACAATCTCCCCCTTTGGCATGGATGGAAAAAATTTGATGCAATAATGAAATCATGTCATGCAATACTGAAGTTATATTGCTCATGCTCCCCTTGGAACCATTCCTCTGTCCTCTACATCTGATAAATCTCTCCCCCTTTTCTATCAATGGAAAATGTATTTTTTCATATGGGGTTGCTCCCCCTAATTGAACTGTCCACTTTCTTGTGCTTCCTCGTGTACATCTAAGACATATAAGATAATAATTCAAAATAATTCATTTTGAAGTAGAAATAAGTTTGATTCTCTGGCGAAGATACTCAAAGTCTTCCCATGGAAGTGGTTTTGTAAATATGTCTGCCACTTGTACTTTTGTTCCCACATACTCAACTCTGATGTTATTTTCAGAAACTTGTTCCCGTAGAAAGTGATACTTGATTGGAATGTGCTTCATCTTGGAGTGCATCAGTAGGTTCTTTGAGATACTGATGGCACTTGTATTATCACAATAGATTGGAATGGGCTCATCATACTCAACTTGTTTATCTGTCAAACTTTGTTTCATCCAAAGAACCTATGTACAACATGTTGCTTCTGCAATATAATCCGTGTCAGCTATAGATAATGATACTAATGATTGTTTATTGCTTATCCATAATACTAAAATCTCACCCAAGTATAACATTTATCCACTGGTGCTTAGTCGATCATCAATACAACATGCCCAATCTAAATCTGTGTATGAAATAAGTGATAGATCCTTTCTTTTTGAATACCATAATCCAAACTCTTATGTTCCTTTGAGATATCTGAAAATCCTCTTCATTGCTAATACATGTGATTCCTTTGGTGCAACTTGAAATTGTGCCACTTGTCCAACTTCCTGCATTACATCTGGTCTGGATGTTGTCAAATATAGTAGGCTACCAATCATTGATCTGTATTGCCTCTGATCTGTAGACTTTCAATCTTAATCTTTTCTCAACTTGCAACTGGCTTGCATGGGAGTGATAAGTGGTTTGCAATATTCCATTCTGAACCTCTTTAGCATTTCTCTGATATACTTGGTTTGAGAAATAAAAACTCCTTGGCTACTTTGACGTATTTGAAGTCCCACAAAGAAGGATAGTTCTCCAAGTAATGACATTTCAAATTCATTCTACATATCCTTTTCAAATTTTTGGCTTAACGTGTCATCATCACTACCAAAAATAATATCATCAACATAAAATTCAATTAATAAAATACTATCTTGACTTACCTTGATGTAGAGGTTGTTTTCTGCACTTCCTTTTTTGAACCCTACATGCGATAGATATTTATCAAGTCTAGAGTACCATGATTTAGGAGCCTATTTTAGACCTTAAAAGGCCTTCTTTAATTTACACACATAATATGCATTCTCTGACAACTAAAATCCTTTTGATTGTTCAATGTAGATTTCTTCTTCAAGTTCCTCATTCAGAAAGTTGATTTTACGTTCATCTGATACACTTTAAAATTTTTGGAGCATGCATAAGCTAAAAGAAATTAGATTGCTTCCATTCTGGGCATTGGGGAAAATGTCTCTTCAAAGTCGATTCCTTCAACCTGTGCATATCCTTTACATACCAATCTAGCTGTGTTCCTTGTAACTCGTCCATATTCATTCAATTTATTCTTGTATACCCACTTTGTGTCGATCAGATTCTTATCCTTTGCTCTTGGAACCAATTCCCAAGTGTCATTTTTCTCTATTTGATCCAATTGTTCATCCATGACCATATTCCAAAATTCATTCTTGTTAGCCTCTTCAAAAAAGGTTGGTTCAATCGTAGACGAGAGTGCTAGGTGTGTTTGTTCTAGTGAATGAATTCTTCTTCTAGTCTTAACTTCTGTATCTTTGTTTACGATAATCTGATGTGAATGATGATTCTTCTGTATTCGTCTGCTAGGTGTATTTGAAGGCACTTTTTGAACTTTCTCTTCTTCTTCTGTTGGATCCTCTTCATCTTCCCCTTCTACTTATTTTTCATCTTCTGTTTCTTTTTTGTAAATCTATTCCATTGATTCATTTTCTTCTTCCTTTAATTCTTGTCTACATGTTTCATCAATTGTTACATTGATGCTTTCCACAAATTTGTTCAATATCAAGTTGTAACACTTGTATGATTTCCATGTACTTGAGTAACCAAAAAGTACTCCTTTGTCCACATGAGATTCAAACTTTCCCATTATGCCATCTTCTCTTTTGATGTAGCATTTGCTTCCAAAAACTCTAAATTTCTTCACTTTTGCTGGTTTTCCTTTACATAGCTCGTAGGGAGTTTTGTCAGTGTTGTTTCTAAGAAATACTCTGTTTTGAATGTGAATTGTCGTATGCAATTCCTGTGTCCAAAAAATATCTGCCAATTTTGAATCCATTAGCATTGTTTGAGCCATTTTCTGTATTGTCCTATCCTTTCTTTCAACAACTCCATTCTGTTGAGGTGTCCTAGCAATGGATAATTGCCTTTTTATTCCATGACTATTGCATTAGTCCATAAATTCCTTTGAAGTGAACTCTCCTCCATTATCATATCTCAAGCATTTTATTTTTGAATCCATTTCATTTTCAACCATTTCCTTGTAGATATTGAAGTTTTCAAAATATTCTGACTTATTCTTGAGAAAACAAACTGCAGTCATTCTTGTATAGTCATAAACTAATAACATAAAGTATTTCTCACCTTTTAAACACTCTGTTGTAGTTGGTCCAACTAGATCAATATACACAATTTCTATTGGTCTTGTCGTTGAATATTCATTTGATTTGAACCTGGTCTTTGTTTACTTTCCTTGTTGACAATGCTTGCATAAAGTGTTGGTTGGTTTTGTGATCTGGGGCATTTCTTTGTATTCTTCTCTTTTGCTGAATTTGAGAAGGTTATAAAGTTGTATGTGCCCCATTCTTCTATTCCATAGCCAAATTTCAACTTCCTTTCATAGAAAACACTTTTCATTTCCTAGAAAACACTTTTGAAGTTGTCGTAGCTATAGCAATCAATTTTCCTGAACCTTATTTTCTTATCTCAGACTTTTTTGAATAGAAATTAACTTTATGACCTTGGTGACACATTTGACTCACACTTAGAAGATTATGTTTCATATCTTCTACTAGTAGAACATTTTCTGCCTTTGCATTCTTGTTCCCAATTATGACTGTGCTTTTTTGAATAATTTTGGTTGAATAATCATTTCCGAAGGAGAGTGATCCATCTCTTTCCTTTCTGAATGTAAGAAACATGTCTCTATCACCTGTCATGTGTTTTGAATAGCCACTGTCAACATACCAACCACGTTTCTTCTACTTAGATTGTAGAGTGAGTGTGCATTCTTCATTGTTGTATTGATTCTTCTTTCTTATCCATGTCCTTTTATGAGGTTCTTGTTTGTGATTGTTGTTGTTCTGTTGTGGTTCTCTAGGAGGGTTATCATTCTGCAATATTTGGCCATGTGTCCAAAGTTGTTACACTTGTACGATTCCACTTCTGTGCTCAATGATTCAAACCTGTTGTAACTTATTCTTTGTGTTTCACTAGGCCTTATTGGATAACCCTTTTGTGTATGAATTTAAAAGTTGTTTATGTTCATGTCGGTAGCTCTGCAATTCATAGCTTTATGTCCAAAATTATTACATGCATAAAAAAAACCAAAAACGATAGTTTGATACCTGGGAGTTGAAGATATTCTGAAGGGATATGCTTTTATGAATCCTTCTTCTTCTCGAGAACTATATGTTTCTGTCGGTTGTTGATTCTGAAATCCGAATCTTCTCGGTGGAGGAGTGTGCCTATAATTTTCTCTATATACCTTCTAATCCCCTTTGATTGTTTCTTCATAGATTTTTGGATATGTTTCTTGCTCTGTTGTTTTGGATCTTGATCCCTTTTTTGTCTAATTGTATCCAAGTCCAAACTTGTCATGATTAGTCCTTTGACTGTTGATAATGTCATTCAAAACTTTTGAGCTATTCTGCATATTTTTCTTTTGAAGATCCTTTCTTAATATGACAATTTTAGCTTCCAAATTTTCAATGATCATGTCTCTTCCTTCTAGTTGTTCCTTGAGTTCTTCTTCAATTATTTTATCTTCTTCAATTTGAACCTTCAAATTTGTGATCATCTATTCTAATTCATGAGTGTCTTCCTTTTTGTCTAGTTCCACTTGTAGCTTCTTGTTTTTCTTCTTTTCTCTTCTGATAACTTCTATGGAACTCATCATTTCCTCTCGGTAGTCAATGTTTTCCTCTTCAATTTCTTCTTCATCTTCTTCATATTCTACTTCAGAGTCTTATTTATTAGATTATTCTACTACCATGAATATAACTCTTTCCGTCTCACTGTCACTGACTTCATCTTCATCTGATGATGATATGTCTTCTTTTGTCCATAAGATTTTCTTCAAAACTTTCTTTGTGGTTATTTTTCCTTTATATGTTTGATTGCTTTTTTAGTCACCTTCATCATTTATATTTTTATTATGAGGAAATTTGTTAGCAAACTGACCAATACCATCACAATTAAAACAAATTAAAGGAAGCTTATCTCTATGCCTACTGTTGGTTCCCTTGTTCAGTCTTCTGACAAAGTTGGCCACATATTCATAATCTTCCGAGACATAACTATTGTTGCTATGTTCTTTTTCTTGTTTCTTTCACTTTTTCTTTGATCTTTTGGATGCTTTGAAGGCTTCTTCTTTTACATATGGATTTTCCTGTTCATTTCTCATTTCATATGCTATGAATATTCCATGTAATTCATCTATGCTTATTGAGTTTAGATATGATCTTTCTTCTAGTGTTGATATCTTAGGGTCAAATCTCATAGGAAGAGATCGTAGTACTTTTTGAATAATTACAGATTTGTTGATTTCTTCTCCCAATCTTATGATTTCATTTATTGTTTCTCAACTCGTAAGAAGTAAGTTGCAATATTCTCATCTTAATTCATATTTAGTTGTTTGAACTGACCTAAGTTTGAATCTTTTCTTCTTTGACTTTTGAATCCCCTTCATAAATGTTTCGAAGTTTGTCCCAAATCTCTTTAGATGATTTACAATGTGCAACTTTTGTGAAAACCATTTCACCAAGACCATTCAAAAGTGCATTTGTGGCTTTGGAATTATTCTGGCTGAGTTTCACTGCTTTGTCATTTGTTGGTGGAACTGTTGGTACTGTGTATCCATCTACATTTGATTGCCAAATTTCAAATCCCTGTTATTGTATATATGTCTTCATCCGTATTCTCCAAAATGAATACTTTTATCCATCAAACTATGGTATTCCATTTTTATACAAGTTTTTTCTCTCTATGATCTACCTTTCAATGGTTAAACTGATTTTTGAAGGAACCCTCTATGATACCAATTGTTGGATTACTGAGAGGGGGGCTGAATCAATAATAGAGAAATTTAATTCTTTTTAACCATATAATACAAGTGTTATATCAATGTAGCATTATCATCCAATAACTACAGAGTAAATAAGCAATGAGCAAATGAACAATCATACACATACACAGTACAATAGTGTTTTACATGGAAACCCAAAGCAGGAGAAAACCACATAATTATTTTTCTTATATGTCTTGAAGAATTATATTCATTGGAAGCACCAACTTCCTTTGTTCTCTAGCTACAACTGGAAGGAGGCTCCAACCCCCTAGTTTCTCAAGCTACAACCTGAGGGAAGCTCCAACTCCCCTATTCTTTGGCTACAACCAGAAGGAGGATACAATCCCCTATGTTCTTCATCTACAACCGGAAGGTGGCTACAACCACCTATCCTTGCCTTGCCCAACCACCCTGACCTATAAGTAGAATGATGGAGCCACTATCACACTATCACTTTGAGATATAATGTTGTAAAACTTTACCAATAAACCTACACCAAACAACATATACCAATACAACAGAACCATGCATCAACCATGCATCAACCTGTATCTCAACCTGTAATCAACTTGTACCATAAACAAGTGGATTAGCCATGCACCAACCTGTACCAAACAACATGTAATCAAGTTGTACCATAAACAAGTGCATCCAACCATGTACCAATTATGTACCAATCATGTACCAATCATGTATCAACTACTCATCAACTATGACTCATCAAGATGTACCAACATCATCAACTATACACCTCATGTATGTGCAAACTCTTCAACTACTTGTCTCAACCATGTATCCAACATGTACCTCAACCAAAATACCTCATCAATTTCATGATCCAAATATGATTTGTAACTTTGTAATAGGCCTAGTGTATATGATAACATACTTTCAAACCTTCCTTAACTTTAATGACACGAGACTAGAATTTTCATCAAACTTTTCTTTAGTCTCACATGACTAGTTTTGGATTAGTCAACAACCCGAACTTGAAATAATCATAACTATGTATCTGTAATTAATAAATATATGAAAATATTACACAATGTTGTTCAGTGTGTTTTATGCAACTACTCTAGGTGTCACTACTTGGAACCTCTCAGAAAAGTATTTATAGCAAAAATGGCATACCTTGTTGAATTATGGCTTATTATAGAGAGTGAACTTGTAGAGCGTACCCCTCACAGAATATTTGTTGTATGGATCTAAAAATATTACACATAATACTATAGAATATACTCTAACCAACACATTTTGTCTTACTTAATTTTGATATGCTATGAAGAAGTTATGATGTTGTTACCTGAAACAGATGTTATAGACTATTTTTAGGACTAGCCACAAACCCTATTTTCCACGGACTATAACGCCAAAACTACAATGACCCACAAGATGAAATTTGTACCAAAACTACTTGGATATGTTTTCTCAATGACCTATCGATTTCATGGTCAGAATCATTCTAGAAAAAATATTATTGAAAAAATGATGAGATGACCTGTCAATAACATGCCTTAGAAAGCATCATCAAAAGAATTTATCCTCCCTTGAATTTCGGCCTTATTTACTTCACCTTCTCTCTGAAATTAGGCTTAGATATCCTTTGGTTACCTCAGTCACTTGTATATATTCTATATGCTTGAGTGTGATTTAAAATGAGAGATCCTTGCTTCTTATTTATACTTTCATGTAGCTTCCTCAAAGGGTTACCTTTTAACCATCTTAACCCACTTTCCTTATTTTAGGGTTAACCAACTTCTAACCACTTGTCAAATTAGTAATTTATCCATTAACTTTATTATTTAAATCATTTATTTTGTATCCATTTTGACTTATTGTACAATCATCAGTTCACTTTAGCTCAAGGGGTTACCTTTTAACCATCTTAAACCACTTTCCTTATTTTAGGGATAACCCACTTCTAACCACTTGTCAACTTAGTAATTTCTCGATTAACTTTATTATTTAAATAATTTTTTTTGTATTCACTTTGAATTATAGTACACTCATCACTTCACTTTATTATTTACCTTCTAAAAATATCTTAAACCACTTTGACTACTTTGACCTTTTGGGGCTTCTAGATGACTCATGAGGGTTCTCCAACTTCACATGGGCATAACTCTCTAACCGTGAGGAGTTATGTGGAATTCCACATATCAATGGAAATGGCATGACATTTAATATACATATATAATAGTATTACCTACAAATATATCATAACTCATACTTTTATCTCTCGAAAAAACTTGGGTGCATTACCCAAACCTAGGTTCTCCAACTTCCTTCAAGGGTTGACATCAATGATAACCAACCTTAATCAACCCTTATTACTTTCTCATTGATTAAAAATGATATCAACTTGGAGAGGGAAGAATAATGCACAAGAGAGAGGTGATTTTCTAAAGAGAGAAAGAGGATAATTTCTTGAGGGTTTGGAGAGAGATTTTGCAGGGAGATAGAGGAGGCTTCTACATTAACATTGACACACATATTCATCATTGCAGGGGTCCTTTCCTACTAATATGATTAGGAGGATTTGCATAAGGGGGATGTACATTTGTTGAGGAGGCTTGGAATTTTGGCTCGGTCAATTTTATTGTAATAGTTCTCTATATTTTCCTGTTGAAAAATAAAATCCAAATTCATTGCACTGGTTTTCCCTCTAGGGTTTTTGTAGGGATGATTTAGTACAAAATATTTGTGTATAAGCGATGTGATTGTTGTTTTATTTTACTTCCAGGTCATGTTTATTATTTCTTCTTTGAAAATTAAATTTATTATGACTAACACCTAGGTTTACCAGTTATAAACGAAATTTAATTGATTTAAAATCTTGGTTTTAGTAAAATTCACACATACCCATGGATGCCATAGTTTTTGTATGCCAATGAAGTTACATATTTATAAATAACTTCAAAGTTTGTATCCGGGTGCAACCAATATCTAGAATCAGAACTCCCACCTGATTCTCCACCTCCTCACCATATTTTTGTTGGATTACTGAGAGGGGGGGTGAATCAATAATAGCGTAATTATAATCCTTTTTCTTCAAATGTTATATCAATGTAGAATTATTATCCAATAATGAGCAGTCAGAAATAAACAATCACACACATACACAATACACCAGTGTTTTACGTGGAAACCCAAATCAGGAGAAAAACACATAATGTTTTTTCTTATATGTCTTGAAGAATTACATTCACTGGAAGCACCAACTACCTTTGTTTTCCAGCTACAACTGGAAGGAGGCTCCAACCCCCTAGTTTCTCAGGCTACAACTTGAGGGAAGCTCCAACTCCCCAATTCTCTGGCTACAACCCCCTATGTTCTCTGGCTACAACCACCTATCCTTGCCCCGTACTGCCACCCTGATGTAGAAGTAGAATGATGGAACCACTGTCACACTATAATTTTGAAATATATCGTTGTAAACATGTACCAATAAATCTATACCATTCATCAACCATGCATCAACCTATACCTCAACCTGTAATCAACCTGTACCATAAACAAGTGCATCAACCATGTACCAACCTGTAATCAACCTGTACCATAAACAAGTGCATCCAATGATGTAGAAAGTATTTACCAATCATGTGTCAATTACTCATCAATATGTATAAACATCATCAACTATACACCTCATGTATGTGCCAACTCATCAACTACTTGTCTCAACCATGTACTCAACATGTACCTCAACCAAAATCCCCCATCAATTTCATCATCCAAATCTGATTTGTAGCTCATTAATAGACGTGGTGTATATGATCACATTCATGCAAACCTTGCTTAACTTTAAAAACAAGAGACTAGCTTTTTCATCAAACTTTTCTTTAGTCTCACATGCCTAGTTTTGGATTAGTCAACAACCCTAAATTGAAGTAATCATAACTTTGAACCTGTAATGTATAAAGATCTGAAACTGATACAAATGTTTATTCATTTTGTTTAATGCAATTCCTCCAGGGTTCACTACTTGGAACCTCTCAAAAAAGGAGTTATATCAAAAATGACATACCTTGCTGAATTCTGGCTTATTCTAGAGAGCGAACTTGTAGAGAGTGCCCCACAAAAAATATTCATTAAGTTGATCTGAAACTGTTACAAACCATACTAAAGACTGTAACCTAACCAACACATTTTTTCTCACTTAATTTTGATCTTGTATTAAGAAGTTATGACGTTTTTACCCGAAACACATTTGTTTTGACTAGTTTCAGGACTAGCCACAAACCCTATTTTCCACGGAGCGTAACTCCCAAAATACAATGACCCACAAGATGAATTTTTTACCATAGATACTTGGGTATGTTTCCTCAATGGAATATAAATTTCAAGGTCTGAATAATTATAGAAAGAAATTTATAACGAAAATGGTGAGATGACCTATAAATAACATACCTTAGAAAGCACCATCAAAATAATTTATCCTTCCTTGCATTTTGGCCTTATTTTCTTCACCTTCCCTCAGAAATTCGGCTTATATATCCTTGTTTACCTCATACACATATATATATTCAATATTGCCAAGTTTAATTAAAATGAGAGAGCCTTGCCTCTTATTTATACTTTCCAAGTAGCTTCCTTAAAAACATCTTCTAGGTCACCTGGCCCACTTTCCTTATTTTAGGGTTAACCCACTTCTAATTTCTCCATTAAATTTATTATTGAAACAATTTATTTTGTATTCACTTTGAATAATAATACACTCATCACTTCACTTTATTATTTACCTTTTAAAATCTCCTAAACCACTTTGACTGCTTTGACCTTTTGGGGCTTCTAGATGACATATGAGGGTCCTCCAAATTCGTAAGGCCGTAACTCTCAAACCGTGAGGAGTTTTGTGATGTTCCACATACCATCAGAAATGGAATGACATGTAATATCCATATAGAATAGTATTACCTTCAAATATAGAAAAAATCATACCATTATCCATCAAGCAAACTTGGGTCCATTACCCAAACCTTGGTTCTTCAACTTCTCAAACCATGAGGAGTTATGTGACGTTCCACATACCACTAGAAATGGCATGACAAGAAATATCCATCTAGGATAGTTTCCCTGAAAAATTCACTATCCTTCATCTCATTATTCCATAATTAAAAATGGGTTCTCTTACTCTGCAAAGCGTCTTCCCGTGAGGGCTTTCACCATAAGGGGACCACTTTGGAGTTCATCCATATTTACTTATTATAAACCATGAAAAAATAATAACGAGTCATATTTACATCAAACAATCTTCGGTCCATTACCCAAAACTTTGTGCTATGAGGCTTTCTTCAAGGCTTGACATCACTGACAACCAACCTTAATAAAAAACCTCCCCCTTTGGCATTGATGGAAACACTCTGATGAAATACTAAAATAATATCACTCATGCTCCCACTGGAACCATGCCTTTGTCGTCTACATCTGATAAATCTCTCTCCCTTTGGTATCAATGGAAAAGGTATCTTTCCATATGAGGTTGCTTTCCCTGACTGAACTGTCGTCTTATGGTGCTTCCTTGTGTACATCTAAGACATATAACATAAGCATTCAAAAAACATTCAAAAAGCATTCATTTTGGAGTAGAAATAAATCCAAGTCTTTGGTGAAGATATTGAAAGGCTTCCCATGGAAGTGGTTTTGTAAATATCTCTGCCACTTGTTCTTTTGATCCCACATACTCAACTCTGATGTTCTTTTCTGCAACCTGTTCCCATAGAAAGTGATACTCGATTGGAATGTGCTTCATCTTGGAGTACATCATTGGGTTTTTTGAGATACTGATGGCACTTGTATTATCACAATATATTGGAATGGGCTCATCATACTCAACATGTATATCTGTCAAAGTTTGTTTCATCCAATGAACCTGTGTACAAAATGCTACTGCTACAATATACTCTGCCTCGGATATAGATAGAGATATTGATGATTGTTTCTTACTTAGACATGATACCAAACACTCACCTAAGTAGAACGTTGCTCCATTGGTGATTCATCGGTCATCAATAAAACCTGCCCAAAGTGCATCTATGTAGGCAATAAGTGATAGATCTTTTCCTTTTGGATACCATAATCCAAACTCTTTTGTTCCTTTAAGATATCCAAAGATCCTCTTTACTGCTAATGCATGTGATTCCTTTGGTGCTTCTTGAAATCGTGCCACCTGTCCAACGTCCTGCATTACATATGGTCTGGATGTTGTCACATATAGTAGGTTGTCAATCATTGACCTATATTTCCTCTGATCTGTAGACTTTGAATCATCATCTTTTCTCAACTTACAACTGGTTTGCATGGGAGGGATAACTGGTTTGCAATCTTCCATTCTGAACCTCTTTAGCATTTATCTGATATACTTGGTTTGAGAAATAAAAATTCCTTGGTTTCTTTGGCATATTGGAAGTCCTAGAAAGAAGGATAGTTCTCCAAGTAACGACATTTCAAATTCATTCTGCATGTCTTTTGCAAATTTCTGTCCTAACCTGTCATCATCACTACCAAAAATAATATCATCAACATAAAATTCAATTAATAAAATATTACCTTGACTTAACTTGATGTAGAGGTTATTGTCTGCACTTGATTTTATGAACCCTACCTGCTACAAATACTTATCCAGTCTGGAGTACCATGCTCTAGGAGTCTGTTTTACACCATACAAGACCTTCTTTAGTTTACACACATAGTCTGTGTTCTCTGGCAACTGAAATCCTTTTGGTTGTTCAATGTAGACTTCTTCTTCAAGGTCCCCATTCATAAAATATGTTTTTACGTACATCTGATATACTTTAACATTTTTGGAGCATGCATAAACTAAAATAAAATAGATTGCTTCCATTCTGGCAACTCGGGCAAATGTCTCTTCAAAGTCGATTCCTTCAATCTGTGCACATCCTTTACATACCAATCTAGCTTTGTTCCTTGTAACATGTCCATCTTCATTCAATTTATTCCTGAAAACCCATTTTGTGTCAATCACATTCTTATTCTTTGGTCTTGGAACCAATTCCCAAGTGTCATTTTTCTCTATTTGATTGAATTATTCATCCATGGCCTTATTCCAAAATTCATCCTTGCTAACTTCTTCAAAACATTTTGGTTCAATTGTAGATAAGAGTGCTAGGTGTGTTTGTTCTAGTGAACAGATTTTTCTTCTAGTCTCAACTCCTGCATCTTTGTTTCCAATAATATGATCTAAAGGATGATTCTTCTGTACTCATTTGTGATGCAGGAGCATCTCAAGCGAGCCAGCGTGGAGTCCAAAGACAGTTGGAAAAGCGCCCAGCACAAAATTTTGAATTTGCCTTGAAGTTATTACGCGATCTTAAATGAATCCATTAAGAAGAAGCACCCTTGTATAATGTAAATGGACCTTGAGAGATTCACTCTCGTCCTTAGTAGATAGAAGGCATTTATGGTAGTTAATGCAAGTAGATAGAATAGAATGTTAGATTAGACAGTTTTAGAGCGCAAGAGGGAAACAAGATATAGACACCCTCATTGTATATTGTAACATTATTCTGGAGAGCATAGAAGAGAAGCAGAGAGAGCTATGTAGCAGACTCCATGTACATAAGTTATGAATTAATACAAGAAAGTAGTGATTTAGACTCATGGTGTCCATATATTCTCTGTGTATGCATCTTTGAATGTTATGCTCATGAATGTTTTACTCTTTCTGTCATGAAATTGCTTTTATGCTATGTATGAATGATTTTATGTTGAATGTTTGAAATCTGAGAGGAAAGGGAAAAGGAATGAGTTTCAATTGTTTCTCTATCTGAGCAAGAGTTCCTTCAAGGAGTACAGTTGAATTGTTCGCAAGGAGTGCGTCATCAAGGTGTTCAGAGGTTTATCTTTGAAAGCTCGGGAGAGATAGCATTTGTTCTCATTCACAAAAGAGGTGCATTAAGGCACATGAGCCATGCAGGGAGTGCACAGGCCGAGTAAAGTCTCAAAGTTTCGAATCTTAGCGAAGCACTCAGAGACTGCTGCTGCAGGTGTGCGCAGAGTCGAAGGATTTCAACACTTGGAAGTGTTTGAAAGTCTGCTGCAAGGAGTGCATGCAAAAGTTTTCTGAAAGATTCAAATTTGGGGAAAGCTCAGAAGGAATTAGACTTTTTGAAGGAGTCAAAGGAAGGCATAGTGACGAGGGACCGTAGTAGGACGATTTCCGCGGAGAGAAACACCTTGGTTAGTTGTGCATAAGTTCACAAGAGAAAGAACGGACGGTCGGAATTATCTGAAGAGAATTTGCGAAGTCCCGTGAGCCGTAAGATCTCATGAAAGAGCAAAGGAGTTACCGTGAGTATTCCTAAAGGTTATAAGTTGAGGAGGAGTAGTACCAAAGATCCAAGACACAAGGGCCATTGGATTTGCAAGCGGATTCCCATTTTGGGATTTCGTAGGTGGAAGTCCCATAAACTTTGCAACGGGAATTGTGATATCCCGAACCGTGAAGTATCGAAGGCTAAGAGAACAGTGTGGGGCCATAAGAGTCAGCGAGGTGGATAGGTGACTCACTATCGACGTAGAAGTCAATTTAGTTGACCGTTTTAGAGTTTCATGGAGGGGAGTTCTGAATTCCTTGCATTAGGATTCACGATATTGCAAAGTCCAAAGTTTCGACGGAGTGAAGGACCATTGAAAGGTCAAAACTTGTGAGCGCATCGGAGTTTTGGTAAATCAGGTTTCAGGAATCACAGGAACAAGTTGCTTGACACCGTGACCACCGAAATCACGAAAAGGAAAAATACGAAAGAGAAAGAGGAAGGGTCAACATTGACTGTTTTCGGGTTTTGGAGATTTGAGAGATAGGCACTCGACCTACGGATTCGCGAAAGTGCAAAATTAGATCTCCTAAGTGCAAAGAGGGGATCCCGCGAGAATTTGTTTTGGGTGCATATTTTCCGAAAGGAAAATAGAAGACCGTTTTAGAGTTCTTCGGGCCAACGAAGGGAGAAATATCCTATTGGCGTGGACCTTTCGACTTGCGGGTTGAGGAGGGGGGGGCTACATCATCATTTTTGGTATCAGATCATAGAAAGTTTCTTTTATTTCTGTAGCAGAGAAAAGGAGACTTTACCATGCCACCGAGGAGAAGGGACAGACAAACACCCAATCCACCAGAGGAGAGGGAAATGCCAAGAAGAAGAGGTAGGAAGATGACTGATCCAACCATGGAGAAAGAAATGTGTGATCTACGCGCTAGACTTGAAGACATGGAGACAACACATAGGCGTACAGTCAGTTTTGGGGATCTTAGTGATTTCGAAAGTGAAATTGAATATGAACGTGAAGAAGAAGAAGTTGTAGCCGAAGATGCAGCAAATGAACATTTGATTAGAGATATTGCAAGAATGGGTGCAAGAGAAAAAATGGGCATTCTAGTTTATGAGGGAAATATAGATGCAGAGGAGCTTCTAGACTGGATTAGAGCTTTGGACACATACTTTGACTATGAAGATGTCGAAGAGGACAACAAAGTCAAGCATGATGTCACAAGATTGAAGGGACATGCAACATTGTGGTGGGATGAGCTACAAGATGATAGATGTTGCAAAGGAAAGCAAAAGATCAAGAGTTGGGATAGAATGATCGTGAAGATGAAGGAGAAATTCATCCCCATGGATTATCAAATTACTTTGTTAAGGAGAATGCAGACACTGAGACAGAAGTTGATGATAGTGAAAGAATACACTGAAGAATTCTACAAGCTGAACATCAGGGCAGGTTATCGGGAGAGCGATGATGAAAAAGTTGCTAGATACATGAATGGCCATAGATACGACATCCAGGATGAGATGAGTATGGTAACCATCCGAACGGTGGAAGATGCTTATCATATGGCTCTAAAAGATGAAGAGAAGCTGAGTCGAAAGCAGGTCCAAAGAGGCCGAGGCAGAAGTCAACCCAGAGGCAAATCAGTTGCCCAGGATAAGAACCAAAAGCCCAAGGAGGACTGGAAGAAACCTCAGACTTGAATTGAAAAAGGTGGAACCTCACAGCGAGGGAAATATGTTGAACAATGAGGGCAACATACCGAATAGAGAGGAGATTATGCTGACAATAATACTTTTCCTCATACTAGAGGTAGAGGAAGAGGAAGAGGTGGAGTAATAACCTACTTCACATGTGGAATGAATGGGCACAAGTCTTACGAGTGTCCAGATAAAAGGAAATACGGAGGAGAGACTCACATCACCGAGGCATAGAGGTGATATGTTGAGGCAGAAGACACTGAAGGCAGAAGATTGTTGATGATGTGAAAAGTTATTTTGACACCAGGGAAGGAGGTGGAGAGTTCAGCCCAAAGGACTAGACTTTTTTGGACTACTTGCAAAACCAAGGACAGGGTATGTAAGGTCATTATGGACAGTGGTAGCACAGATAATCTTGTTTCTACAGAGATGGTGGAAAAGATGGAGCTGGAGATGATTGATCATCCAAGCCCATAAAGAGTTTCGTAGCTACAAAAAGAACATCAGGCAACTGTCACTAAACAATGCTTAGTTAAAGGACATCAGGTAATTGCCACTAAACAATGCTTAGTTGAATTCAAGATAGAGGATATAATGATAAGATACTCTATGATGTTATTCCCATGGATGTTTATTGTATATTGTTGTGGCCATTGAAATATGGTAAAATGTGATTAAGGATGGGAGAATGAACACATACACCTAGAGAAGAATGAGGACTCACATGTTGCTTCCAATCAAAGATAAGGAGGTGAAACCAGAAGTAAGCAACATTATACTTCATGGGAAGGAACTTATTACAGAGGTTAAGAATAAGGAGGATCTACAGTTCATTGTGGTCAGGAAACCAAGATTGTTTTGACCAAAGACAAGAGTGGGATGATTTACCGTAAGAAGTTCAGAACTACTAGAAGAGTTCTTAACATAGTAGTGGGATCTAACTACCCTGCTCGCTGCCATCAATCAAGTGTGAGTCATCACATTGATCTCATACCAGTGGGCCGCTTTGCCAAACAAAGCCACGCATTTATTTCAACGCCGAGAATGAAGAGGTCAAAAGACAAGTCCAAGATTTGTTGGACAAAGGTTTTATCAGAGAAAGCTTGACTATGTGTGTTGTTCCAACAAGCATTCTACCAAAGAAAGACTGAGGCTAGAGGATGTGTACTAACCCGAGGGTTTATCAATAAGATAACCATCAGGCACATATTTCCATTGCCAAGGATGGATGATCCAATGGATCGTTTGGAGGAGCAAAATTTTTTTTCAAAGATTGATTTGAAAAGAGGTTATCATCAAATCCGCATGAGAGAAGGTGATGAGTGGAAGACAACATTCAAAACAAACGAAGGGTTGTATGCATGGCTTGTTATGTCATTTGGATTAACAAATGAGTCGAGTACCTTCATGAGGTTGATGAACGAAGTCCTGAGGGAGTTAATCGTAAAATTTGTTATCGTATATCTGGATGACATACTGGTTTTCAATAAAATAGTGGCAGAGCATCTGAAACATTTGGCTACAGTGATGCAGAAATTACAGCAGGAGAAGTTGTTGATAAACATGAAGAAATCCTCATTCATGAAGACAGAGATCATTTACTTGGGATTTTTTATTTATGCAGATGAGTTGAGGATGGATCCATATAAGGTGGAGGTAATCAAAAATTGGTCATCATCGAAGAATATCTTTGAGGTGAGAACTTTTCATGGATTGGCTAGTTTCTACCAAAAATTCATTAGGAATTTTAGTGGAATTAGTGAACCGATGATGGACACAGTGAAGAAGAGACATAAATCTTTTCACTGGACAAAAGAGGATGAGAAGAGTTTTAACTTGTTGAAGAGGAAGATTAAAAAACAACCAGTTTTGGTGTTGCCGGATTTCCAAAAGACATTTCAAGTGAAATGAAACACAAGTGAATTTTCGATAGGGGCAGTCTTGAGTCAAGAGGACAGGCCAATAGCATACTTCAGTGAGAATCTGAATGAAGCGAAAGTGAAATACTCCACTTATGACAAGGATTTTTATGCTATTATCTAGACATTGAAGAAATGGAGACATTACTTGATCCCGAAAGAGTTTGTCATGTATAGTGACAATCATGCATTGCAGTTTGTGACTCAACAAGAAAAGTTGAATCAGAGACATGTTAAATGGGTCGAGTACATGTAGAATTTCACTACTGTGATTAAACATATTTCTGGTACTACTAACAAAGTTGTTGATGCTTTGAGCAGGAAGTGTTTGCTATTGCAGGAGTTTAGAGTCAAAACGTTGGGTTTTGATGATCTCAGGGACATGTACAAGGATGATCCGGATTTTAAGGAGGCGTATGAAGCAGCCGATAATCCAATTATCAGAGATAGTAGCCAATGGGTAGAATACAAGATCCAGGAAGGATCACTGTTTAAAGGTAATCAGTTGTGTATTCTGAAACTCTCCATGAGGGAGAATTTGTTGAAGGAGAAACACAACGGAGGATTGGCAGGGCACTTTGGTCATGAAAAGACGTTGGAAAAATTGAATGATTCATATTTTTGGCTGGGAATGCGAGAAGACGTCAAAAGATTTGTGGATAGATGCAGAATTTTCCAGCATTCGAAGGGAAGAAGATAGAATGCGGGGTTTTATCAACCATTTCCCATACCTGAGAGGCCGTGGGATGAAATCAGCATGGATTTCATATTGGGGTTGCCAAGAACACAAAGAGGTTTTGACTCAATATTTGTGGTGGTGGATAGATTTTCCAAGATGGCACACTTCATTCCATGTCAGAAAACCAGTGACGCAACTCACATTGCCAATCTGTTTTTCAAAGAGGTCATTCGACTTCACGGTTTGCCAAGGAGTATAGTTTCGGATCGAGACACTAAGTTCATAGGAAACTTTTGGAGGACCTTATGGAAGAAGCTGGGAACTAACTTGTCGTTTAGTTCGGCTTATCATCCTCAGACACATGGACAAATGGAAGTGGTGAATAGAAGTATAGGAGACTTACTGAGAAGCCTGGTGACAGAACACCACATCCAGTGGAACAAAATATTACCACAGGCAGAATTTGCTTATAACAACTCGATTAGCAGAAGCACAGGGAAGAGTCCATTTCATATTGTCTATGGCAAGCAGCCAAGATGAATTTTTGAGCTGAGAGATTCAGAACATAATGCGACTAGGAGCGCTAGTGCAGAAGAATTCACAGAGGTGATGAAGGAACTTCACAGCCAGGTGAAGGAGCGATTGCAGAATTCAAGCCAGGAATAGAAGCACAGAGAAGATCAACACAGGAGACAACTTCAATTTGAGGTTGGTGATTTGGTTATGGCACATTTGAGAAAGGAAAGGATCCCGAGAGGAACACATAATAAGTTGAATATGAAGAAAATCAGACCATGTAAGGTCTTAAAGAAGTTTGGGATGAATGCTTACGAGATTGAATAACCCGATGGGATCGGAATTTCTCTGATATTCAATATCTCATATTTGTACCCATATAAAGTTGAGGAAGCTGGGATAGGAAATGAGCAGCCAGTGATCCAATGGACAAAGCAGATGCCAGTTGCAGAAAATCCACAGATGGAATGCATACTAGACAAAAGAGTAAGCAAGAAGACCAAGCGGAGGCAATACTTTGAATATTTATTCAAGTGGAAGGGCCATCCAGTTGAATATGCCAGCTGGGAAAACGAAGCAGAGATCCAAAGGCATGGACACACCATATGCGATCTCATGGATAGGATCCCATGAAAATTTTCAAGCCATAGAGTTTGATGCAGGAGCATGTCAAGCGAGCTAGTGTAGAGTCTAAAGACAGCTGGAAAAGTGCCCAACACAAAATTTTGAATTTGCCTCGAAGTTATTGCGCGATCTTAAATGAAGCCATTAAGAATAAGCACCCTTGTATAATGTAAACGGACCTTGAGCGATTCTCTCTCGTCCTTAGTAGATAGAAGGCATTTATGGTAGTTAATGCAAGTAGATAGAATTGAATGTTAGATTAGACAGTTTTAGAGCGAAAGAGGGAAACGGGATATAGACACCCTCATTGTATATTGTAACATTATTCTGGAGAGCATAGAAGAGAAGCAGAGAGAGTTGTGTAGCAGACTCCATGTACATAAGTTCTGAATTAATACAAGAAAGATGTGATTCAGACTCATGGTGTCCATATATTCTCTGTGTATGCATCTTTGAATGTTATGCTCATGAATGTTTTACTCTTTCTGTCATGCAATTGCTTTTATGCTATGTATGAATGATTTCTTGTTGAATGTTTAAAATCTGAGAGGAAAGGGAAAAGGAATGTGTTTCAATTGTT